>CM021100.1:699177148-699369852 GCA_007115665.2 Sequoiadendron giganteum | reverse complement strand
CAACAAGAACCACCAGTGATGGATATCTTTCAGAATGATGAGGCAATAGCAGAATTCATAGGGCTCCGAGAAGGCATACCATGGGGTGATCACAAAACATGATTTTCCATTGACCTAGATTGTGCAGCTTACTTTGGGGAGATTGTGCAATCCTCCAGTCGCAAAAATGTAAGGAATAAGACAAAAAAAGAAATGTATTTAGGTGAAAACTACAAGGTTCCTTTTAACAATAAAATAGTAAAAATAAAGGACGTATCCGAAGGTGAAAACCTCTTTGAGGCGCCTAAGGATGGAGGATTGGACTTTCTTCCCATAACATAGGAAAAATCAACAATGCTCATCAAAGACAACATTGAAGTTAACATAGGTACACCAGAGAATCCAAAAATGGTTCTCTTGGCCGCATCATTGTTAGAAGAAGAAAAACCTGAATTCCAACAATTCTTCACAGAGAGGAAATTTAACTTTGCATGGTCATATTCTGACATGCCAAGCCTTGATCCATAATTAGTATTGCACCATCTTCGCCTAATTCTGGGTATAAAACCAGTCAAATAAAAATTATGGAAAATGCATCCACAGATTGCACTACTTGTAAAGGTTGAACTAAAGAAGTTACTGGATGTTGGATTTATAAGATCAATAGACTATGCTGATTGGATATCCAACATTGTCCTTGTAACAAAGCCAAATGGACAAACCCGCATCTATACGGATTTCAGAGATTTAAATAAGGCTTTCCCAAAAGATGATTTCCCATTACCAAATATAGACATGATTGTTGATCTCACAACAAGGTATGAGATGTTGTCTCTTCAGGATGGTTTCTCGGGCTATAACCAAATCTGCATTGCGGTTGAGGATCAGAACAAAACAACATTCACCTACCCATACAGAACATACTATTGGAATGTCATGCTATTCGACCTAAAGAATGCAAGCACCACACACCAAAGAGCCATGACAATAATATTTCATGACATGATGCATATACTAATGGAAGATTATGTGGATGACCTCTTGGCCAAATATTTGACATTGAAAGATCATCTCAAAGTCCTAGAATTTTTTTTAGACGGCTAGAGGATTACAAGGTTCGTTTGAGCCCAAAAAAATTTGTCTTTGGGGTCACTTCAAGAAAAAAATTGGGCTACATAGTTTCATGATGAGGCAAAGAAGTTGATCCTACTAAATTGAAAGCAATTCTAGACATGCCTCCACCAAAAGGAATCAATGAGTTGAAAACACTTCAGGGCAGACTGCAGTCCATTTGACGCTTCATCGCACACTTGGTAGACAAGAGTCAACCATTTCAGTTGCTATTATACAAAAGTATCCCCTTTGTATGGACAGAAAAATACCACACAACCTTCGAACAAATCAAAGAATATATATTGATATCACCTATCCTAATGCCACCTATTGAAGGAAAACCATTGATCCTGTATGTCTCAAAAACTACAAATGCACTGGGGGCATTATTGGCACAAAACGACCATGAGGAGAAAGAAAGAGCCATTTACTATATCAGTTACACACTGATAGGATATGAGTTGAACTATACAACCATTGAATGCGCATGCCTTGCAGTTGTCTTTGCAACACATAAACTAACACATTACATGTTGAGCCACCAGACACACCTAGTAGCCAAGATTGATCCACTAAAGTATCTCCTAAGTTGGGCAACATTGACAGGATGATTAGCAAAATGGGTCATGATATTGAGTGAATATGACATACAATATGTTGAGCACAAGGCAATAAAAGGGTAGGTAATAGTAGATCATTTGGTAGATGCTCCTATCCATGGCACTCATCCATTGGTATTTGATTTTCCCAATGAGTCTATCTTTCATGCAGAGCCTATGTCACCATGGAAACTATATTTTGATGGGTCTCATGTTTGTCATGGCTCAGGGGTTGGTATCTTATTCATCACACCACAAGGGGATTCCATTCCTAAGGAATTCTGGATTGCCTTCCCTTGTACTAACAACATTGTAGAATATGAAGCATTGGTCATAGGACTCAAGATCGCAATTCAATAGAAAATTCAGACACTACTAGTATTTGGGGATTCTCAGTTAGTTATCAACCAAGTGAATGATGATTATCAAAAAAAAGATGAAAAGTTTCTCGCCTAAAAGAAAATGGTGGATAACTTCCTAACATATTTCAAATTGATTGCCTTTGAACAAATTCCCAGGACACAAAATAAGGCAGCCGATGCAATGGCCACTACTAGATCTCTCTTAGACATCCCCAAAAATGTGTCACAATTTGAGTTCTTAGTTGAACAACTATTAATGCCGACATATTACATCCCTGACTCAGAAATGGTTTGTGAGATTTTTGGTCCAAGTTCACCTTGGTACCAAGACATCTATGACTATCTAAAGTCCCAAACCCTACCACCCAACCCTTCTAATAACTAGAGAAATTCCTTTATATGGAAAGCCACCCGACACACCATTTCCAGTGACACCCTATAATTCCATGGCTTTGATAGCACCCTTCTTCGCTGTCTCAAAATTGATGAATCCCAAACCACTTTACGAGAAGTATATGAGGGTATATGCGGATCTCATTTGAGTGGTCCAACCTTAGCTAGGAAAGTCACCAGACTGGGATACTATTGGCCAACATTAGAAAAATATGCTCTTTAGTTTGTCAGAACATGTCAGAAATGCCAGGTGCATAGTGACCTAATTCACGCACCTACACAGGAGTTAAGACTGATCACTTCTCTGTGGCCTTCCACACAATGGGGACTTGACCTCGTGGGAAAGATCTATCCATCCTCCTCTAACGACCATAAATTCATAATCACCACCATTGAGTACTTTACTAGGTGGATTGAAGCCGTCCCTCTCACTTACATCACCGGTAAGAAAATATCAAAGTTTATCCTTAATTACATCATCTTCTGGTATGGTGTCCCGTAATCCATCATCATAGATAATGAGAGTTCATTCAAAAATCAAGACGTTCATGAACTCTATGAGATATTCCACATGCAACATCATTTCTCCACCCCATATTATCCACAAGGTAATGGTCAAGCTGAGGCATCAAATAAAACAATTCTTCACATTCTTAAGAAGACCATCAATGATGTTGGAAAAGATTGGCACCTACAACTTAATCCTGCCTTGTGGGCCTACCGTACCAGCATTCATATACCCACTGGAGCTACTCCATTTCCCCTTGTCTACGGATTTGAGGCCATATTTCCCATCAAGGTTGAAATTCCTTCTCTTCGAGTCTCCTTGAAAGGAATGATGAAGAGTACAGACAATCTCGCCTACATGAGCTAGAAATCTTACAAGAAAGATGAAAAAATTCATTGAATCACTTGCAGTCATATCAAAATCGTCTCTACCAGAGCTATAACAAAAGAGTGATGGTGAGAAAATTTGAAATTGATGACTTGGTCCTCATGCAAAATCCAAGAAATCACGTTGACCATGAAAATCCTGGAATGTTTGAGCCTAATTGGCTCGATCCTTATATTATTATTATTACAGCTTTCAGTTATGGAGCTTATCAATTGGCTACACCTAACGAAGAATAGATGACATAACCCATCAAAAAATTACATCTGTGAAAGTTCTACACATAGCATCAGAGAACTTGGCTAAAAACCTAAAAATACAAAAAAAATTAAAAAATAAAGAAAAAATCGTCCCTTGATGAAAACCTAGCAAACAAGCATCTTGGTGACACCAAAAAAATCAAAAAATGAAAAAATAGTAAAAAGAAATAAATTTGTCCAATAGTGAAAACCTGGCAAACATGCACTTTGGATAAGTACCATGGTGAAAACCTAGCAAATAGGCACCATGTGTAGTCGATCATTTCTTCGCCATCTACTGTTACTCTAATCGACCCTTATCCACTTTCCATAATCACAATGGCCTGACACATTCATGACATTTTTCCTAAGTCCCATCGATTTTGAGCATGGTTAGCATTTGGTTGAAATCACCCCTTACATATCCTTGTCTTTTGCCCCGTGTCTGTTTATTTCCATATTAGGTAATCCACGGTTTTTCTGGGGGAAAGACCTTTATCATGTAACTGCAGTGGGTGTCGCACATGATCCTGCATTCATAAAAAGTCCTTAAAAAAGCCATAAATATGAAAAAGTCTTGAAAAAAGTCATAAAAATTTGAAAAAGTCTTGAAAAAAGACCTAAAAATTGAAAAATGTCTTGAGAAAAAAAATAAAAATCCAAATCAATCAAAGTCAATGTCTATCTTATCAATCCAATTTTCCACGTCAATCAATCTTTTGTCCACATCCGAACTACATTATCTCTACGCATTTTCTACGTAGGAAAGATTCATCTTTGAATCCCTAAGACATTAGGTCAGTCTTTCTAGGTTTGTTAAAATAAAATAATGATTCATACTTTTGTCCTTTGGACAAGGTCATTGGTCATGTCAAACTATGAGGTCTCTGAGTGCACGATGTAGGAAAGGCCATCAATTGATGAGCCCCTGAGGCCACACTAGGTGAATCCATTAGGGTTCATGGCACAAAATTTTTACACATGTCCAAGTATCTTCAAATCAAGAAAATCTTCCATCAATCCCGAGAAGGCAGTCTATCAACAATTTATTTCATCAACACTTTCGGTCAAAACAACATGTCAACAATGACATGTAATCAAATTCTATCTAGACATTTTAACCTGGAAAATTTTTGGGTTCTTCTTCAGATGTGTCCTTTTGAAAAGCAACTCTCGTCATTTCTTTAATCTTTTGGATGTGTCCTTCCTAAGCATCGTCATTATCATCTGGAATTTTTATGGATTCTCCTAACTCTAAGACTCGATCTCCTAGATATCAATGTCATTTAGGATGTGTCCTTCCTGAATCTGATATCGCTCGACATTTGGCAATGCTTGACATTAAAACACTTGGAAAACTTTATTTGTCTTTTTGATGGTTATCATGATATTAGTTCCTTACGTCATAGGATCCATGACATATCATGATGATCATCCTTGTATTTTTATGATCACCCTACTACTAGTTTCTCAAGGATGTCCTGACTTCAATATTTAGAGAAGCAACGACATAGTACATGATTTTCCTATTTGTTTTTGACTATCATGTGGCTAGTTTCTCAAGGATGTCCTGATACTAGGATTTAGAGAAGCAACGACATCTCATGATCAATATGGTTTTTTCTAGCGGTTGGTCATGAAAAAATGACTAGGGGAAAGTATGTTCCTCGTATGAGTCATGATCATCCTTGTCTATGATTGTTGATCTACATGGTGGTTTGACCTTGCACACTATTGATCTACATCATATCATAGTGTTTGTTGGCCATCATGACATTTTTTTCCCAATGATGATTAAGAGCAACAACTAGGATAACACTATAGCAAAGTTTTGAAGGATTTTTTGTTTCTGCACTAACATGCATATCTTTCTTCACACTAACATCCATCTTCATCTTCACTTCTCTCATCCTCTGATGATATCCCGTGACATACAAAAAACAAAGCTGCATACATGATCATACGAGCATTTCATATTCATATTTCACATCTGCACAAATCAAATACCATAATTCACATTGCATAATGCTATCATTTACATTCATCCATATCACATCATAAAACCATCATTTGCATTAACATATAAGAATTACATCATCATACATTACACAATGCATACATACATAATCACATCCATAATTGCATTCATAAATATAAAACATGATATCCATACATCTCATAGCATCATAAAAGAATCTCATAGCATCTGATAAAGCATAGAACACCATAACACATAGAATCATATAGGCCGCATCAAAAACTGCATTGCATATATAATCTAAAAAAAATGTAATGTCATAGGATAGAGTCAAGGGATATCCCAAAAATGGAGCTCGCAGGCTCAAATGTCAATATATGAAAGTGTCTAATACAAATATCAAAATACAATTCCTAGGATGTGCTTCCTCCATCCCATGGAGGTGAATCATGAGGTGGGTGTGACTGACTCATCACATGAAAAGTGACCTGGATAGGAGTGGTGTTTGGAGTCTGACTCTGGGATCCTGAGGGATCAGTAACAAGAGGCTATCTCTGCTTGGCCTAGTGTCCTGATGACACTGATCTATGACCATGCTTTGACCTGTGGCTATGGCCTGATGAATATCGATGTGAACTGTGTGATGTAGCTTGATGAATTCCTTGATGCAGTGGACCCCCCAACACTAGTATGATTACTACTATGTGATCTACTGCTGCTGTGTATCCAGGTGCCATTGCCAGTCTTGTTGTATAATCGAGAAAATCCTGGGTCCCGTCTCTCTAGTGCAACAACCTACTCATAAAGCAACCTGTACTAGCCCCTGCTCTCAGCCATCCTGGCCAGCTCCCTGGCCATATTCCCTATCGACCCTACACATAACTCTACAAACTCTGTCACCCACTGGTCTGAATCCTACTATCGAATGACAACCTGATCTCTCTCCACCCTAGTAACCTCTAACTCCGCTTCCAAGGTCTTGTTCTAAGATAAGGCCACATCAAGTTTGCTCTGAAGATCTGTGATCCTCTGGTCAATAGTGGCATCTGTAGGTAAAATCGGTGACCTATCCGCCTCCTCGTCTCCGATGATCATCCGCTCTTGTAATCTTCGGTCAGCCTCATCCTCCCCCTCATCATCTTTCTCATCCCTATCCTCCTCCCTATCCTCCTCTCCTCATACCTCCTCCATGTTAATATCAAGAGGATGGTGCTTGGAAAATGGATCCACCTCTATTGGAATCTCTCCCTTTGGTCTTGCCTCCACCTCCTCCATTGGCATCTCTCCCTCTGCTCTCTCCTCCATCTCCTCTGCTTTGCCCTCCACCTCCTTGCCACCCTTGACTACCTCCTCCACTCCCACCTCTGCCTCCTGCCCAACTGGCTACTCTCTCTCCTTACCCTCTTGCCGGATGGGTGACAATGGTGCACCACCCACTCTTTGCCTAACTCTCCTAGGTTGCCTCCACCCTCCATCATCCCTCCTCCTCCTGACACTCCTCCCGTCTCTACCATCACCTCCTCCCTTGCCACCCCCATCATCTCCCCCACCTCTACCTCTGTCTCCTCGACCACCATATCTCCCTCTGGCCCCCCTACCAGTTCTACCTCCATCTCTCCCTCTGCCACCCCTACCATATCTGCCTTTGTCTCTGCCACCCCAGCCTCTCCTTCGTACCCGTGGGATAACTGATCTCTGATCTATGGGAGCTAGACCATATAGATCTATCAATGGAATTTTCCTATGAATCTACCACCAGGCATCAAACTCGACAGATGTCCTAGCATCTGCTAGACCCCCTCTCCATAACCACTGCTATGCAATTAGGCCATCTATGTGTTGCTCGACCACTACCACTACTATCGGCAACCCCTAAATGGTCTCCCTAGAGGACTGTGCATACTCTATTGTCCCTACTGGCACATCCTGTTGCTCCCCAAACTATCGTAGTACCCGTTGGGTTAGGTACATCTCAATAATCCGCTGGCTCTACACTATGTGGCCAATCAAGTATCAAAACTGTCTACACAATGAAAATGGCCATCCTCATTGGGCCACTGAGCACAATCTCTATAAAGCCTCCAGACAAAGCTGATCAAAGTGTCAATCCAATGACGCCAGTACCCGATATCTCCCACATGAGTCTGGCTAACTGAACCCGCATAAAGGTAAACATAGGGAATCCCATCACCCAACTATTGAATCTGCACTGGTGGTCAAAAAATAGGAATGTGCTCCGATGCCCAGATCATCAGTAGTGTGGTCCCACAACTGATACTCTATCCCTCATGATAAAATACCTCATGAAGCTGATGATATAGCATGGCCAATAGGAAAGGCCCCTAGGAAAAAACTATCCTCTAACCCCACATATGAACTGGTACCTCTCCCCATCCAATCAAAAATCCATGGCCATGGCGATCTGGGATTAACACTCTAGCAATCAGTGTCATAAGCATGGCATCCCATTGTGGAAACTAGTCGGCCACAACATCCCATCCGATTTTGTACCCATGAATGCCTAGACCACCACCACCGACATCCTCATACATCTTTTCTAGGGCCTGTTGCCCTTGGTGAGGATCATATACCACCCTCTCCCCACTGATCGGGATGTACATAATGTGATAAACATCCTCCAGGGTAACTATGGCCTCTCCTGTAGGAAGCTGAAATGAACAGGTCTCCGAGTGCCACCTCTCACAAAGTGCTATCAATAAACCCCTGTATGCTTGAATAATGGGCATATAGGTGACATAGTATAACCCCAGTCGCATCAATCGTTGTCTCTCCCTAGCGCTCAATCGATCTCTAAAGGCATAGGTGGTTAGTCTGAACTCTCGCGTGTATATGGGCACTAATCATCTCTGCACATGCAGAAACAAGGATTAGCACACATGGGCCAACAAAATGGCACATTATTACTATATGAGAAAAAAATGAATCTAAAACCAGAGCTTGCATAATATCAACGCTGGTCAACCATGGTCAACTACAATTGTGTCACGTTGACTGCAATTGCGTTGCGATATGTCATATGCGGCTCAACATTTCATAGTTGCATTACAATATCGCGAATGCACCATTCCATATGAAAATTGTGCGTCCTCACAATGATTGCATCGTTTCAAAAAATGATTGCATTATTTCATTGCAATTACATCTTTAGACCCTACGTTTGTGTTGCAACATGGCACTTACGTCGCGAAAACCCGCATATGCATTGCATTTTGACACTTGCATCGTTTGCCTCCACAATTGCGTGTTTTTAACCTTTAACCTACCTACCCATTACACTTGCATCGCGATGCAAACAAATGCATCAAACACGAAAGCATTAGTGGCTTACGCGATGACAATTGCATTGCAATGCATTTATTTCCCCTCCCGAAACCCTATTAAATGTGTGGGAATCAAAAAAATTAAATGTTGGATAGGGTACTTAGTGTCACCTCTTCACCCTCAAGTTGTCGGAATGTCTGCACGCGCTAGCCATGGTGGTCTATCGAGGGAATCACCATCTTCTTTTTGAGCTCTCATATTTGGAAATTTTAATTAGCAAATGTGAAAATGACACTTGGTTTGGCTTTTCAACCTATTTATAGGTTAAAAATTAGGGTTTGACCTAATAAGTTTGTACTGAAGGCTCTTTTGACAACCTTTGTCTGACATTTTGAATAGCTAAGCATCCTCCATTTTCAATGGTGATCATGCCATTGTTTCTTTGGTCATTAAATTGGTTAATCGGGACACTTTCCAAATTTTCTGACACCGGGCAAAAATTCAAAAATTTTCCCGAGGGGGCATAGGCACTCCATACCTTCGCTGGGGCATATTTTGTACTTTTTTTCTTTTCCATAACACAATAAATTGCATTATGACAAAGAGGGGCAAATGTAGACACATAAAAATGACCTAGGCTTGCAAGCACTATTTTACCACTTTTCGTCCTAGCATAATTATGTTTCTAACCCACCTTCAACTATTAATTAAATAATTCATAATTATTTAATTGATTCATTACTTTTTATTCTTCATGATTATTAAATATCTTATTTATTTATTTAATTCATCACTAATTATCAAATTATGCTCATAATTAATTAAAGTTCTCAATTTATTTAATTAATCTTTGCCATTAATGTCTTCTTGATTATTAAATAAATATATTTAAATTTATTTATTTAATATTCTACTAATTCCCAAATCCTCTTTTAATTAAATAGATTTATTAATTTATTTAATTAATCAATTACCTCTTCTAAATTAAATAATTATTCCTAATTATTTAATTGCCTTATGTGACATTTCCCTCATTTTAAATAAAACAATTTATTTAAAAATGACTTCACATGGTTAACTGCTTCTTCTTTTAATAAATAATCTTAAATCAATTATTTACTATCTCACTAAATCCATATTTTGAATTAATTTTAATTCAAAATAGAAATATTCTTCTACAAATCAAGTAACTGCTAAAATTACTGATTTTCTAAATCTCATCTTCTTATCTTTTGATTTTTACTAATTTTCATCTCAGTCTCACGATCATTCTCCATCCTTGATTTTATTTCTTAAATTAAATCTTGTGCACTCATTTGAGAATTTTACCCTAACCCTAATTGAGAGTTTCCATTTTGAATCTTGACCATTGATTTTAGGGCATTTTTCAATCTCTCATCTCATCCGTCCATCCAAAATTGCATTTTCTATAAAATGTCAATTTTTTTCTCATTTCGACATCTCTTAATATCTTTGTTTTCTTGAATCTTTTATTTTCTTAATACTAATCTCTTGCATTTTCATTTAATTACTTGCACTTAGAATTTAATTTCTATTGCATAGTTTTTATAGAAATCCTTCAAAACTTTGCTTAGGGCTAGACTACATAGTAGAGTTTGCTCATCACAATATGAGGGCATACTCATCATCACAACAAGCTAGAAGGTGAAATGGAAGTCAGCCATGGAGGAAGAAGGGTTTGGTGAGATCATTTTTTTTTAGTTCATGTTTTCCTTCTTTATTTTCCTATGCATTCTATTGTCTTTGTGGGTTTTGAATATGCTAATATAATTTTGATCCTTTGCAGAAAATCCTCAATCACAACTACATAGGTTTTATTTATTCCCCAAGGGTGGTTATTTTGAAGATGTCACAATAGGCCTCCCTATATATTCCCTAATTTTACTCAAATCGAGTATGATATGTGTCATGTTTGACCTTATGTGAACCTGTATCCGAGCTAGGAGTTATATCAGATCCCTATATGTCATCGATGAGTAGGAAATGCTTGATTAAATTAATGTTTTAAATTAATTTTTTTTGCGAATAGAATATTAGGAATTTAAATGATTATAATATTAGTTATTAAAATTTTTTCTGTGTTTCGAGAAAGGGAAAAATATAATGAAAATAGAAATAATGTTAAGTGTTATTTAATCAATTTGAAAAATTACTTGGGTTAGGATATGCAAGTTATACGTGATTTAGCAATATTGTTTGGATTCTAAATTTCATAAATTTAAATTAATGTATGATTATATGCATTTAAATTATGAATTTAAACTATATATGTCACTCAAGAATGAATTTAAATACATATTTGGATGTTGGGGAAAATGAAGGGATTTGTAAATTAATAAATAGGGAAATTAATTTTAAATTATTTTAAATGGAAAGTTGAAAAGGGTAAATAGGAAAAGGGGGTTTTATTTTCATCATGTAATTTTATTTTGGGAAGAAATTGAGAGAGGAGAAAACCCTCCCATGGTGAAAATTTAAATTATTGATTGGGAATACATTTGGGTTGGGATAGGAATTGGAAGGGGAGTGTGTGTGGGAGTTTTCATATGCATGTTGGGAGTTTGGGATATTTTTGGAAGAATGTCATTGATGATGTTGCTATTTGGAAACATGAGCATGGAAGGTTTATAATAATGCATTGTAGTGTTTTCATTGATGTCAGCATTGTAACTTATGTGAAGATTTTAGTTGCAGAAAATTTTGATTAGTTCTAACAGGTTCTTGAGTTGTTGAGGAAGACTTCTTTGCAAGATGGTTTGATCTAGAAAACTGAGTTGTGTGGGAAATTGATTAAGTGTCAATTAGACTATTTCAAGAGATCAAAGCATCTGTGTTTGGGTCCGTACCACTCCATAAATATGCACTTCTAACATTATTTTATTGGATGTTCGTTCTATCTAATTCTAAGATTTCATCATGTTTTGACAAGTGGATTGAAAGATATGAGTAACAAAAGTTGATCTAGTCAATTACAAGTATTCCCTGTGCAAGTGTATTTGTGTGGGAGATTCCACACTTCTCTACAAATGAGCTTTTGGCTTTTCTCCTTTGAGGATAAGTTTCTAGATGGTAGTAAAGTATGGATTCCAATTGGCATTGAGTTTTGATGTCCACGTGTCGAGATGTGGACACATAGTTGAAGAATTTTGCTATTAGTTCTTATGCTGTACCAACCTAACAAGTTTAAGGGTATGCAAAAGTTAAATAAGTGTTGTAGTCTTATGTCAGATCTAATTTATTTTTATTTTTGAATATTATCACAAGATATGTATGAAAGTTTTGGAGCTGACAAGCTATGTATTGGGTGTTACATCTAATTAGGTCGACCTAATTGATGTTAGAGTTGATGCCGATATATGTTGGATCCTTTTGGTGTTTTGATGCGTGACATGAAAATGTGATGTGTGATGCAAATATCCTACATGTGAATATTATTAGAGTAGTGCAAATTTAAGTTGTGAATGTTGAGTAGAAGATTGAAGTGATGCAAATGTATAGGAAATTAGAGTGTTAAATATGATTCAGATGAAGTGTGTAAAGTTAGTTTATTGAACTTCATTGGAATTACATTTCATGCATATGAAAGATGCAATTGTGATAGTTCAAAATAGGTTGTGACCACCATCTCTCTTATATCTTTTTCTCTATGGACATAGAGTCCACTTGGATAGTGATTCCACATGCAGTGAGCACTTTTATAAATATATTAGAACTAGTTATAATATATTGTGAGATAACCCTCACCACGGTTTTTCCCATTTTGGGTTTTCCACATAAAATCTTGGTGTTCATGTGTTATGTGATGTTGTGAATGTTTCATGCTTTATTTCTTTATTATAGTTGAATATTCCTTGGTAATTGGATGTTTAATGTTTTAATGGTTTAAGAAAATTTTTATTCACCCCCCTCTTAGTATTCTGGGTGTTCAACAATTGGTATTAGAGCTTGGTTCCTTGGAAGGAGCTTAACCGCTTGGGGAAGATCTTGTAGGTTGAACACATGGCTTATAAAAAAATTCCTACTCATTCAGAAGAGATTCCTACAATTGGAATCATAGAATAAGATTGCATGCTTGACAAAGATTGAGAACTCAAAGTTTCCCTTGAAGATCTTAAAAATATTGAAGATGAAAATAAAGATCTGAAAGAAAATATCAAAGAAGCAAATGAATGCATTAGAAAATTGAGAGAAAAAATCAAGAAGTTTAGAGAAAGGCACAAGGAAGTCAGTGAGAAATTGAAGCAAGAAAATGAATCCATCACTGATTTGAAAGTGCAAGTTGAAGAAAATAAAAGAATTGAAGAATGCTTGAATGCAATGGTGAAAAGTAAATCAGAGGAATGTACAAGGCTTGAATAAGAAGTGGTAAATCTGAGATCAGATTTGGAGAAAGAAAGGAGTCATGAAGAAAAATTCAAAATGAGTGTTGTAAAGCTTGATGAGATGATTGCAAATTGGAAAGGATCTAAAGACAAAGGTGGATTAGGGCTTGAGATAGTATAATTTTCAAAGTCAAATCGAACATCGAACACTGAAAAGAAGATTGAAGATAAGAAGAATAATGACAAGATCTGGAATCAAAGAAATGAAGCTAGAAGATTACTGGTAAGACAACCAAATGCACAAATGTACCCATATTTTAATGGTTTCTATTATTCTTGTAATAAATTTGGACATAAGGAAATGGAATGTAGAATTAGAATGAATCAGAATGCTCCATCCTTTTCTGGTCAATGTTTCACATGCAAAAGATTTGGTCATAAATCTAGTGAATGCAGAAGTCAAATGATGAATGAATATAACAATGGTATAATAACTCAATATTTCAAAGGTTACTATTTTACATTCTATAGATTTGGACACAAAGCTAATCAATTCAGATCTATAGTGAATGAAAGGAATACTATTCAGAAGAATGTTGTATGTTACAATTGTAATAGACCTAGACACATTGCTAAGTTTTGTAGAAGGAGAAATACAAGGAAATATAATCCAATAAAGAAGAATGAACCAATTAAAAAGGTTGAACTGATAGAAACAAAGAAGGAAATGGAAAATATTTGGAGAAATAAGGAAGAATTTGTGCCATTCTCTAGTGTAGAACTTTCTTCCAGTTCTAAACAAAGTTAAGAGCTATGGCTTAGGGGGAGATTTGATGATTTTTCTTTTTCCCCACCAGAGAAGAGGTGTTGATGCCTCAAAAAAAAGATGTGATGTAGATTAATATGATTGATCTATTGGTGAAGATCATGGAAGAAAACATCTTAATGCAAAAGTTTGTAGAGCTTTAGAAGTTGACTCTACACATAGATGAAGGGTTGAAAAATTTATTGTTTGAAGCATTCAATGAAAAATTAGGTCGAATCAAAGGATTATAAGCAATTTCACTAAGGAAAATTCATTTCACAAAGGCATTCAAGAAGGTGCAAAGGAGAGAGGAAATAATTCAAAGTGTTCAAGGAAAATCAAGATTCAGTGCATCAAAACCCTAGTTTGGCGAGTGAAGAAAAAGGTATTTACAAATTTTTTTACTCTAGTTTTCAAATATATTTATTGGAAAAGAATTTTGAATCTATTTTGCAATGGCTACACTGATGGTTGTCAAGGTAACAAATAAACCACAACCTAAATTTAAGAAATATCCTATGAAATCCATAGAAGATGAACTATTAGGTGCATTTTCTCATATTCCTTATGGGGTTTTTCCAACTGAAGATATTAGGATCTATATTTATGGGAAAGTGGATGAATACCCTCACATTAAGTTGGGAAACTTATGGGAAAATGAGCTAACTAAAAAATATTTCACCCTAAAACCAAAATACAAAAACCTAGTTGCCAAGAAATTGGATGTATGACAATGGTTTTTGAACTTTTTCTATGAGGATAATTGGGTTAGAATGACACTTAATATAATTCATGATCTATTTTTTTGGAATGATATACATGGTATGATAACTAAGGAAGTGATAAGAGAGGTTACCAGTTTATGCTCTAGTAGATCGTTCCTATTTTGAAATTTATCAAAAATGAAGTGGTTATGGAACTTATTGGTGCTACTTATGACTAGAGATACCTAACCATAAAAACTATCAAAAATCCCACTATTAGGTATGCTGCAATGGTTATTAGATACAAGATCTATTTTACCAACAATAAAAATTTAGTTTCTACCATTGTAATTAATGTGGCATATGAAATGGTTGAAAATGGTACAAATTATGATCTTTATGAGTTTATTAGGCAAAAATTGATGGAGAACCTAAATCAAACAAAGGAGAAGAAATATGCATTTAAATATGGCACTTTGGTTATGTGTTTGCTATTTTATTTCTTGAAGGAGCTTCTCAAAACTAGAAGTGTAACCTAGTTGAAAGGAAGATCAACTGCCCACTAGATTGCCGATTACATGAGAAATATTGGAGATGTTAAATCACAAGATGATTCTCTTGTTTATTTCTTTATAGTATTTCAAAGGAGAATACATGAAAGAGAAATAATCCCAAGGAAAATAGCTGAAAAATACAAGAATGACATCACATTTTTGGTATCTACAAATGGATGTATCATGGAGGTAGTGGAACCAAGAACTTTATGGGTTCCTAAATTAGTATATGAGGTTATAAAGGTGGATTTTATTGGTTTTTCTAAAATTTTGTTGAAGAGTCCCAAAGACACCACACAAGAAATATATGACACATATGAGGAGAAATCCATGAAGGTGCACATGGAACAAAATAAACCAGTAATTCAAAAGAAGGCCAGGAAGATGTTGGAAGATATTACAGAGGAAATGGGTGTATCAAAGGAACAAATGTGACATTTAAGAGAAGAAAAATATAAGGTAGAGTCAAGTGGTTTAAGAGAAACCACAAGAAGATCTGGTAGGACAACTGTCACTCCTCTTGCTATCTAAAAGTCCTCCAGGACTGTACCATCTGTTGAGGAAAGGAGGAAGATAATTGTTAGTCCGTGAGTAAGGGATAAATACCCTCTAGTTGTGCAAACGACAAGAGTTGAGAAGAAGAAAATTGCTACTACTAAACCACCTGCTTCCCCTCCCAGAAGAAGAGTAAAGAAAAATTCAATGAGAGAGAAGGGTATAGGCATCAATGTTGTAAAAGAAGAAGAAGAATTAGAAGAAGGGCCATATTTGTTTTGGAGAATGAGGAAGTGATGCTTCACAAGGTGAAGCCAGTGCCAAAAGAAGAATATTTGATATCATTAATACCAAGAGTGGAGAGGAGATCGAGGAATAAAATAATTTTGTTATCCACATGAGGAAAGAAGCTACTAAGAAGGGATCACCAAAAAGAAGAATAAAATAGATACAAGTCAAAAGAAGACTCTAGGTAAAAGAAAATGAAAAGAACAAATAGAACTGAAAAGGCCTCACTCACCTATGAAATTAGAGGCATTGTGTAATAGTATTTGACAAAATGAGATTCTAGGAGAGACCAAAACTCTTTACAAATTTGTAGATGAGGTGGATAAGGTCACCATCATAAAATACATTATCAAATACATTGTTTTCCTTTAGGTGAACATGAGAAATATCAAGAAACATATTCCCATAGACTTGTGGAACATTTTGTTAGAAAGAAGGAAAGAAGTTGTAGAAGAAGAAGAAGAAAAGCTTAAGGAAGAAGCTTTAAAAAGAGTAAGTTCTCCTCTCTCTAAGGATGACATAGCAACTCTGGCTATATAATTCACCAAGGAGCTAAGGAAAAATCAAAGGGTGACTACCCTTATGGGAAAAGATCAAAGTGATCTTGAAAGAATCAGAAAGGAAAGCAATGGAAAAACTGAGGAGATTTCACAAAAGTTGGGAATGATACCAAAGATTAGGGAAGAAGTGAATGTTGGTACCCCTACTCTAGAATAGGATAATGAAGAAGAGGTGTAGACAAATGATTCTTAACATGAGCATGATGCAAATGAAGAATCTACACTCGACAACACTCCTTTGGAAGTGAAGGACATGATAGAAAGGAATGTTGATTCTATAATGATTATAGAAGACATTGCAAATGAAAAAATCACTCCTCCTCCGATATAAGAATAAGTTATTCCTCTGGTCAATACATAAAACTTTGAAGAGGAAGATAATACAAACAAGCATGGTAATGAAGAGAATGCTGATACAGAGAAAGAAGAACATGAAAAGAGAGGTGAAGATAAGAATAAGGATGCATCCAAAGATGCACAATCAGAAACAAAGAAACCAATAGACTCTGGAAATGCTGAAGCAAATAGCTCAAAAGGAAAGGTTGTGGAAACAAGAAAGTTTCTTGGGGAATCCTCTAGCTCCTCTGAAGATTCTTTGAAAAATCTATTGAGTATGCAACCCAAGTTCCAACTTGTTGTGTCATTACAACTTCTACAATTTCTAATGCAACAAGGTAGTGTAGACTTGGATGATATCTCTCCCCTTCACAAGTTATAATTGGGAGATGTATTTCATGCATCCACATGAAAAAATATCATTGGGACACACTAGAAAAGTGGTGAACTGATGGAAGAAGTAGTGAAGGAACTTCAAGAGACCATGTCCAGTGCAAATATAGATACATCACTATCCAATATGGAAAATATGAAACTACTAATTGATTATTTTAAGGTACATTCATTTAGACTAAAAGAAGAAGAAGAGAAGGAAGTAGAGGAGAATCAATGACAAGAAAATGTTATAAATTATTGAGAAATGTGCCATTGCACATAATTTTTTTTAGAATTGTTGAAGGATGCATAAGGGGGCATGGATGAAGTAAAGGCTCTATATCAATATGGCATGAAGTGGCTCAAATACACATAAAACATAAGGAAGGAGATTGAATCTATTGAGCCTCAAATTAATACTACCTCAAGTGCCTATGATCTGACAATTGACCTAACTGGAGAAACAAGGAATGCAATAGAAGACATGCACAAGAATGTTTCTCAGGTACAAGACCAAAAAGAACACATCATCCCATAGTTTGGAGAAATAAGGGATCTTGTCAATCCCAAATTTATACTTATTTTATAAGGACCCAATTAACTTTAACCCAAATACCGTAATAATATTTTTTTTCAATATTTTCATTCATACATATAATCAAGAACTTCTATCCATACAAGATAGGTATATCATCTATTCATATTGATAAAGAATTCAATTCATCTATTCATATGTAGTAGGAATACATCTATTCATATAATTTGAATAGGCATCCACCTCAACAAGGTGTGCATCTATCATATGATAAGTATGTATTCTGGCCAGAGTCTTGGACCCATTAGGATCATCTGGATCTTGAGTCACTTCCCTGATGACCACACTTCCTATTGGGAGTGTACCGAGGTTGCCATCCTTAGGGTTATGTAAATCATAATTCTAGGCTTGAAACCTACCTTGGAATTTGGCTTAAGGCCTTAGTGAATCAAGAAATCCATACGATATTCTCCTAAGTACCATTGATTTTAATGTTTGTTGATTATCCCTTGATATGTTTAGATGATCTTGGTTTCCATAAACCTCATTCTTGAATGTCTGAGTATTGGGAGCATCCTTCATTACCCAGACTTCCTACATACCCTACTTCCAAACAAGATCAAGATATAAAATATGTAGTTATATTTCCTAGACTATGTTTTATGTAAACTGTTATAAAAATGTCAATACGTAACCCTTTCTAGGGTTCTCGTTCCCCCAAATAGTTCCTCTGTGGTTGCCACCCATGAAGGGAAGCAAGAATAAAAAATGGTTGATTTGAAAATTGTTTGTTTACCTAACAACATTCATATAACCTATTTCCTATTAATATTCATCACCCTTGACCTATTTGAGCAACATATCTTCAAATCCAAAGTACATTGCATCATAGGAAATTCCTACTTTGGGTTTTCTAGGTTGTCACTAGCGGATTCAATTTATTTCATTATTATCTTGTTAGGTTATCATTCCAAAGGGGATTTCCCTCCCTTTGGATTTAATAAACCAGTGTTCCTTATTTCTCCCCAATGATTTATAGGGACGATGCTACAAATACCGTTGTTGTAGCTATCTTAGGCTATAGATGCAGTAGCTCAAAAGCGATGTCATTACCCGTAAACATGAGTCAAAGGCACCGTTAATATTGAACGCTACTGGTTTTATTTTTCTTTTATTTTTTTTTCAAAGCTATATTTGACATACCTAAATATTAATAAGGAAAATAAAACTCATAATGCATGGTGACTTTAAGAACATTTATTAGGAATCTAAAACCATGATGATTAAATGAATCAATGAGCATTGGTCAAGAACTTATAATAAGTTCTAATCTTAGTAATTAAGTATCATAGACATTGAAGGAATTATTTAACAATTTACTAAGTAGCTAAACCATATCCATTTATAAAAGTAATCCCATGCAACATAAATTAAGCAAGTACTTAAATTAAATGAATGCATTATTTCATAAAATTTCATACCATACATTGTTCCCTACTTCCCTTAACAAGTTTATACAAGAAATCAGTTTTTAATATCTTCAAGAATTTTTGCAAGGCTTATTATCCTACCTTTACAAACTTATATCACTATTGTCTAGATAGTTTATGTAGCACCAAGAAATGAAAATTTAGTTTCTATATTATGAAATGTAAAGAAAATATCTATTCAACACAAATTAGGACTATTTGATGAAGTTCTTATGTCGTCTATTCTTATAGAAGGTTACCTCTAGATAAGAAGAGGATTCAATCCCTCTATATTTAAATTGAAAATCCTAGATCAAATATGTGTTAATAGGAAAGAACTTGTATGCTTCAATATAGCCAACCCTGAAGCAATATTAATAAATGTTTAGGAAGCTTTTATCTATTTAATTTTATAAGTTCTAGGTTTGATTAGCTATAGTTAAGAGAGGATTTTTGATATTATTACATGGGTTTGGACTAGTAAAACTAATAATACCTTTACATAAATTGGATTACTAATTCCCAAATCTAACTACACTAGATATCAATCATGTATGTCCAAGTGTTTTCTTTGATAAAACTTCTTAATTAGATTAGGCCATATATATATATATATATATACCAAATCAACATACCATTCCATGATTAACATGAGATAAAAGCAAAAGGGGTGGTTTATAGGTTGTGATAGATAGTGATCTTTCATAAGTTAGGTTGGACTTAAGGTAGATTAAGGAATAGTATATTTAATAGATAGTTATTAGATTTATGTAATCATGATCAACCACTTATACATTGTTATGGCATTTACTACATTCTTTATAGGCATCCAAAATAAGTTAGAGGCAACTATATAAGTGTGAGAAAGGGTAAAATGATAGTGAAGCTATAATCAATCTTGCATAAATTTTTAGATGCCTTAACTAGGCTCTCATTATGCATGTATTGTTTTGATAGAACACTTCAAGAGGTTTCTTTTTAGTTTAAAAAAAATGGAAATCCATCCAAGGCCGAATCTTTATAATTGAAGCCACTATTTAATTAAAAACGAAAATCATTTGTATAGTTGATATTCTAATAAATCGAATCTTCAATATCCAAGAAAAAAGTAGAGCTATTATTAACATAAGGTGTTGATCTTCCTTTTCATTGAAATACTAGATTTTTTTAACAAGATTTATAGGCACCTGCCAAAAGAAAGGAAACCCGATTTGTAAACGATTTGACATCTATAAGTTTGTTGAAAAGGTTTATTGTGCTTCCTATATGGAGCTTAAATTTACTAATCCCTTAAAACTTCAAGAAACATTCTACACTCACAATTTTGATCTAATAAATGCATTGGATTGAACAATAAATTTCACATACGTTTTCCTAATCATAGTCTAATTTAAAAAAAAAAACCAATATACATTTTAAAGTCCATCACAATTCTGATTTATTAGATGAAGATAATATAATCTGTTCTGAAAAAAATAGTCAATTTGAGTTTTATGATAGCAATCTACAATATATTGAATCAATAGGACTAATTGTCTAAGCCCTCATTTGGTTGAAGGTTTTATAAGGGACAAATTGATTTATTAGCTGACAATTTACATAGTACTTTTCAATTATATTCTCAAGTTGTAATGTTGGTCGATCGATGACGTGTTTGAGACAATATACACTACAAATTTCTTCCTATGTATGAGCGATTTCCATAGTGATGGATTAGTAATGGGATTCAAATCTAAAATTGACATGGTGAATAAGAATACCCCCTTAAATTCTATTTTGAATGCATGTAATTCATAGTTGAGAACTAGATGGGGGGAATAGTTGCAGATAAATAATTTATAGTCAAATGTAGATTTTTAATATGTTACTATTTGCACATAGATTTAATACCAAATTTGAAGCTACACATCTGAAAAAATATGAGTACATAACTAGTTTTCTTTTCATAGAATTATTAATGTAATAAAATGAGTAACCGCCACCAAAACCATATATATACACATGAAAATTTCAAGAAGAAGGGGTGCATCTACCTATTGCACTCCTTCCTGAAGGGACTTTGAGATGTGTTGTGTAGTTTTTTGCACACACGCCCCACTGAAAGTGCGGACCCTCTTTCTTTGCTTTTTGGTGTTTTGGCCCTTCTTTTCTAGGGGTTTTTGCTTGCTTGGGTTCATGCTTTAATGTCCATCTTGCCAATTGAAGTCGAACACTTATGAGTTTTATTGAGTATCTTGAGTTCTAACTTTGTCTCAGAGTTTTCACTATTTTTGGGAAAAACCGCTTAAGTCGGATTCTCTCGGTTCCCTTTCGATGGCCGAGGTTGCTACCTTTCGCCCTATTTTTGGGAAAATGCGTGTGGTCTGGATTTCCCCAAAGTCCATCACCACATTGAATCCCCAGGTTTTTGTGGTCATGGCTGTCTTGTTGACCGCATTAATGGCATTTGTACGAGATTTTTGGGGCTTTGATATATTGGATTTTGGGAGGTAAATGATCATTTGAGTTTGTGCATTTGCTAGCATTCGAGCTTGAGTCTTGGAGCTTTTGGTGTTTTGCTGGATTGAGATTTTTGAGGCCATTGGACTGTGCATCTGAATTTCATGTGCATGGACTATGTCTTGCTCGCATTTGACAATTTTTTGCTGGCATCACCAGTTTCAGCCCTTACACTTTCATGGTATGTTGAATTTCTCTTTTACTCTATTGATTTCGATTGATTTGCTTCATTTATTTCTGGGTCTTTCATGATTTCCTCATGTCCTTGGGTATGGGCATCTCATTTGGGCATTTAGGGGGGTTTGTGTTGCTTTACTAGTCTGCTTGGTTGGTTGTTGATGTTTGTTCTTGGTCTGGTATTGCTTCTCATTTGGGCGTTTGCTTGCATTGGTCTTAAGGCTCTCAATTCTGGTATGTAAGCAAGTCGTGCATTGTTCCCTATGATTTCATGGCAGAAATCTTAGGATTCTTGACCTAGGGCATGGCCAATCCTCCTAAAATTGCTGTGAGGAGTGTTCTAGATTTCATTCATTGGAGGTCTAGGTTAACTTGATTTCAAAATGCAGGGTTTAGATCTAGAGTTGTTAAGAAAGTTTTGGTGAAAGTAGTGAGAATGTGGATAGGTTCGGGTCATTTTAATAGTTTCGTGCTTTAATTTTGGTATATCCGGATTTCGCCAGAATCTATTCACTCTGGATTTTCCTGGATGGTATGCGTCCCTTAATTTTTCTTGGGTCAGTTGTAGTTGGTGTTGTTTTCACCAAAATCTGTCTCTGGTGGATTCTTCTGAGTTTTCGGGAAAAAGGTTGAATTTGATGTTTATGGAAGGATCTATCTATCAATGATGTATTTGATTGATTTAAGGAGCTTATGCTAAGTGTTTCTAATGGTTTTCCTTTTCTAATTGATGGATTTAAATGATATTATGGGATTTTCAATGCTTGGTTCGCTGGAATCTGTATGGTCCGGATTTTCCCTAAAATACTCTCTAGTGTAGAATCCGCGAGGGGGGCTAAATCTTGAACTTTGAAGTAATAATTTCTTGCACTTGTTATTTCTCATGGATTTTATTGTGGTCATTGTTATGTGTTTGTAGGTAGGATCAGGACAGGATGTTGTTGGTCGAGGCAAGGGAAAGGCAACAGATCCAGGTGTAGAGACTTTTGCCATCTCAAATGTGGAGAAGGTGAAATTAGATATAAAGAGACAGATTCCTAAGAGCAAGCTAACCTCAATTTGGTCAAGAATCATGTATACAAATGTAGGCATGTGTGACTATAAAGATTTCAAGGTTGAGATGTCAACACCGAGCCCTCCTCTATTGGAAAAGAGATTGGTAGACTATGGACTAGCTCATGTGGCAGATTTTCCTTCCACAGTGCAGTGCTATGAGCTAGTGCTTGAGTGTGCCAGAAAATATGATAGAGGGACACAAAGGATTATTGGCCCCCAGGGTAGGATTCTTGCAGGTTTCAGTTTGGTATCCATTGGTGCAAAATTTGACATTCCTGATAGGTCCCATGTGGTGGCCTTTGACAAAGATGGTGCAAGAAAGTATTATGAAGAGAATATAGTCAAGTCTCAGTAGGTGATCAACTCTTGGCTAGAGAAGCCCAAATCCCTTTTCTCCAAGTTGCCTAAGCAACTATTTAGACTTAAGTTCAAGAAAGAGTACTACAATGTCATCACTCTTCTCAGCAGGTTGGTGGGATTGAAGAGTGTAGGTGTGTTCGAGAGTTGGATGTTTAATGTGATTGCTAAAATGGAGCAGAGAATTGACTATCACTGGATAGGGGCTATCAGTGCTATGATTCATGAGCAATTATGTAATGTCTTGCAAACCAAGACTTTTACCATGACCTCTTACCTAGTGTATTCATTGGTGAGACTTCGTCCATACAAGGGGTTAAGCACTAGGGGAATATTTGGGTAGGATTCCATTTATGAAGTATACCCACAACTGCATCTGAGCGGAGGGAGTTACAGGAGATCCAATGATGCTTTCACAATGTACATCACTAGATTGCTCAAAGGTGCAGAACACATGAGAATTTCTGATAAGGCGAAGGAATTGATAAGGAGGTATGGGGCATGGTTTATCTAGTTCCCAACCTTCTCATACATCAAGATTGATGGTTTTTAGAGGGCTCCATACAGACTCCCTAGATATCCAACTGATCATGTCATATTGTTGGAAGTCACTAGGCAAATTTGTGACTTTGACAATGTTGTAAAAGGAGAGATGCACAAGACCAGTTTTTGGAATGATTTCCCCCTAAAGATAAGAATGGGTGAGGTTTGTGCTTCCATTTAGTTTTCTCATGCTTCTGAGGAGGAGATGAGTACTCTAGGTCTCTCCTTCTATTCCAAAAGGGCAAGGTTTGACATCACTGGTGAAGCTCAAAAGACAGCTAGTAGGGAATATAGCCATAAGGCTCACATCGAGGATTACTGGATTAACCTTGCCGATGAGTTTGAGGTAAGGAAGAAGAGGGTTTATAGGCTGCTAGTGGATTTGGTGAGGTTTTATAATGAAAAGGCCATCCCTGGCTAGATAGAGGAAGATGGAAATGTAATCCAGGGTTATGTTTATGAGGAAGTAAATGATAGGCCAGTTGGAGAAGTAGATTGGTTAGAAGAGGAAAAGACTGAGTTGGAATAGGTCATGGTCCCAATGATCAAATATAAATAGATGTGTTTGAAGCACAAGTTATTGGAGCTAGAGAGCGAGGGTGTTCCATGCACCTATGATTTGATGGGAGACATAGAGTCTCATTCTGCTTTTGAGGGTTCACTTGAACTTGATCCAATAGGCAAAGAGAAGGTGGATTCTCCTTTCAGAATCCAGGTAAGGGAGGTTCAAGCTGAGAAGGCTGCATAGGTAAGCAAACAGAGGAAGCCTGTTGCTAAGAAGAGGAGGCATGCCTCTAGGAAGGAAACTAAGAAGAATAAGGAAGAAGAGGAGGAGGTTGAAAGTGCTCCACCATTCATAAAGAGAAGAAGAATCACAAAAGTATCACAAAAGGTGGAGGAGGCTCCTAAAGTTGACAAGGAAATTAAGCCACCATTGGTAGAGGTGGAAAGCTCAGGGGAAAAGACACAAGTTTACATGAGGAGGTCAAGGACTCCTTCCCAAAGGGATACTGTAGTAAAGGAGAGTGCTTCAGTCAATATTGTTGTTGATGAGCAAGTGAGTGTCCCCATTCCTCAGGATGCTAGCAAGACATAAGAGGAACCAAAGAAGGATGAAATTTCTAAGGATTTGGGTGAGGAGGAGTTTCAGGAGGGAGACCTCTATAATGCAAAGGTGAAGATTGATAAGGTAATATAGTCTCCCTTGGTATCACATGCAGACTCACCTATGAGGGAACAAGTGGACAAGTCTCCTCAAAAGGAGGAAGAGATACCAGCTAGGCCCCCTTCACCAGTACATGTGACCGTGGGAGAATAGGTTAAGGAAAAAGAGAATCTAACTATGGACACTCCTAAAGGTCCAAGTGCTGAAAAGGATGCAACTGTTGATCAGCAGGAGCAAGGGCAGGACAAGCAAGATACAGTGCCAGCTGAGTCCACTATTCCGGATTGGCTTGAGAAAGAATTGAAGAGTAAAATGGTGATAGTGGAGGATGCTCCTCCTAATTGGGATACCTTTATGGCCAATGTAGAGAAGGAAAAAACAAAGAAGAAAGCAAGGGTTGTCTCCTGAATTGAAAGAGATAGGTCAGGTAACAGAGTGGCTCACATTGCTACCCCTGCTCCAAAAAAAGATAGGGACAATGTGACTACCGAGGACTATCATGTGGAAACAATTGACGTGGGACATGCTACTATGGAGCAGGACATTGAAGAATATGAAGGCTCCAGTGCTGTGATTGTGGGCAGATTGAAGAAAGCTGTGCAGACAAGGCATGAACTAGAAAAAAAGAAATGAGGAACTAAATAAATACTTGCAAGAGTTGATGAAACCCTTGCAAGCCATTAGGTCTTCCTCCTTTGTTGTAGGTTTCTTGCCTCAGGAGATGATTTCTGAACTTGAGAAGATGAAGGGCACCACACATGCTACAGTTGCTTGGTTGCAGGGTGTCCAAATTAAAGGAGATGATATTATTAAGAGCATATTGTCAACTAGAGGAGATGCAATGAGATCGGTGGATCGGTTAAAGGCTATCTTAGCTCAGGATAATTTAGATACCAACCTATTTCTGCAAAAAGACTACAACCATCATGGGATTTACTGAGGAAAAATTGGTACAGTGTAGGATTCTTCCTTTTCCAAGGGTTTTCAAACCTTGAGAATGGTTTGAAATCCTGAAAATAAGGAAGAAGGCCTTGAAAAAGTTCCAGAAGCAAGCACGACAGAGTGAGGACACCTTGACCAATATCTATGATAAGTTCATTTCATTCTTTGAGGTCATGACTGGAAGAAAGAATTTTTCCCCGAAACATCTCTATTTGGAGCAGCTTAGGGAATGGTGGAGAGATGTTTATTCTCCAGTTAATGAAAGACTAGATATTGGACATCATTTGGATGATGCTGCAACTTTTATTGCAGTCATAGATAGGTATTTGGCTAGTAAGACCAATTGGGATGGTGCAGTTAGGTAGGTGAGATATGATATCAAGTCCCTTGAAAGAAGGATTAGGGTTTTTCCTGTGCCACCTGTTGCTAAGCTGGATAGGGTCTTGTTGGCTATACATGGTGAAGAAGATAGAGCTAAGGAAAAAGATGGGGAGTAGCTATATAGGGTTACATGGAGATTATTGGCCCCCACGATAGGATTCTTGCAGGTTTCAGTCCGCTATCCATTACTACAACATTTGACATTCCTGATAGGTCCCATGTGGTGGCCTTTGATAGAGATGGTGCAAAAAAGTATTATGAAGAGAATATAGTCAAGTCTCAATAGGTGATCAACTCTTGGCTAGAGAATCCCGAATCCCATTTCTCCAAGTTGCCTAAGAAATTATTTAAGCTTAAGTTCAAGAAAGAGTACTACAATTTCATCACTCTTCTCAGTAGGTTGGTGGGATTGAAGAGTGCAGGTGTGTTCAAGACCTGGATGTTTAATGTGATTGCTAGAATGAAGTAGGGAATTGACTATCACTGGGCAGGGGCCATCAGTGCTGTGATTCATGAGCAATTATGTAATGTATTGCAAAACAAGACTTTTACCATGACCTCTTACCTAGTGTATTCATTGGTGAGACTTCATCCATACAAGGGGTTAAGCACTAGGGGAATCTTTGGGTAGGATTCCATCTATGAAGTATACCCACAACTATATTTGAGTGGAGGGAGTTATAGGAGATCCAATGATGCTTTCACAATGTACATCACTAGATTGCTCAAAGGTGCAGAACACATGAGAATTTCTGATAAGGAAAAGGAATTGATAAGGAGGTATGGGGCATCATTTATCTAGTTCCCAACCTTCTCATACATTAGGATTGATGGTTTTTAGAGGGCTCCATACAGAATCCCTAGATATCCAACTGATCATGTCATATTGTTGGAAGTCACTAGGTAGATTTGTGACTTCGACAATGTTGTAAAGGGAGAGATGCACAAGATAGGTTTTGGGAATGATTTCCCCCTAACAATAGGAATGGGTGAGGTTTGTGCTTCCATTTAGTCTGATCATTCTTCTGAGGAGGAGATGAGTACTCTAGGTCTCTCCTTCCATTCCAAAAGGGCAAGGTTTGACATCACTGGAGAAGCTCAAAAGAAGGCTAGCAGGGAATATAGCCATAAGGCTCACATCGAGGATTACTGGATTAACCTTGCCGATGAGTTCGAGGTAAGGAAGAAGAGGATTTCTAGGCTGCCAGTGGATTTGGTGAGGTTGTATAATGAAAATTCCATCCCTGACCAGATAGAGGAAGATGGAAATGTAATCCAAGGCCATGTTTATGAGGCAGTAAAGGATAGGCCCATTGGAGAAGTAGATTGGTTAGAAGAGGAAAATATTGAGTTGGACCACGTCATGGTCCTAGTGATCAAATATACCAATATGTGGTTGAAGCACAAGATATTGGATCTGGAGAGCGAGGGTGTTCCATGCACCTATGATCGGATGGGAGACTTAGAGTCTCATTCCACTTCTAAGGGTTCACTAGAACCTGATCCAAAAGGCAAAGAGAAGGTGGATTCTCCTTTAAGAATCTAGGTAAGGGAGGTTCAAGCTAAGAAGGCTGCAGAGGTAAGCAAATAGAGGAAGCCTATTGCTAAGAAGAGGAGGTATGCGTCTAGGAAGGAAATTGAGAAGAATAAGGAAGAACAGGAGGAGGTTGAAAGTGCTCCACTGTTGATAAAGAGAAGAAGAATCAAAAAATTTTCACAAAAGGTGGAGGAGGCTCCTAAAGTTGACAAGGAAATTGAGCCACTAGTGGTAGAGGTGGAAAGCTCAAGGGAAAAGACACAAGTTTACATGAGGAGGTCAAGGAATCCTTCCCCAAGGGATACTATAGTAAAGGAGAGTGCTTCATTCAGTATTCCTATTGTTGAGCAAGTGAGTGTCCCCATTCTTCAGGATGCTGGCAACACATAGGAGGACCCAAAGAAGGATTAAAGTCCTAAGGATTCGATCGAGGAGGAGTGTCAGGAGGGAGACCTCTATAATGTAGAGGTGGAGATTGATAAGTTAATATAGTCTCCCTTGGTATCAGATGCAGACTCACCTATGAGGGAACAAGTGGACAAGTCTCTTTGAAAAGAGGAAGAGATACCAGCTAGGCCCCCTTCACTAGTACATGTGGTTGTGGAAGAACAGGTTAAGGAAAAAGATAATCCAATTGTGGACACTCCTAAAGGTCCAAGTGCTGAAAAGGATGCAACTGTTGATCAGTAGGAGCAAGGATAGGACAAGAAAGATACAGTGCCTACTGAGTCCACTATTCTGGATTGGCTTGAGAAATAATTGAAGAGTAAAATGGTGATAGTGGAGGATGTTCCTCCTAATTGGGATGCCCTTATGGCCAATATAGAGAAGGAAAAAACAAAGTAGAAAGAAAGGGTTGTCTCTCGAATTGAAAGAGATGGGTTAGGTAACAGAGTGGCTCACATTGCTACCCTTCCTCCAAACAAAGATAGGGACAATGTGACTGTCGAGGACTATCATGTGAAAATAGTTGACTTGGGGTATGCTAATCTGGAGTAGGAAATTGAAGAATATGAAGGCTCCAATGCTGTGATTGTGGTCAAATCGAAGAAAGTTGTGCAGACGAGGCATGAACTAGAAAGGGAGAATGAGAAACTAAAGAAATACTTGCAAGAGTTGATGAAACCCTTGCAAGCCATTAGGTCTTCCTGCTCTGTTGTAGGTTTCTTGCCTCAGGAGACAATTTTTGAACTTGAGAAGATGAAGGGCACCACACATGCTACAGTTGCTTGGTTGCAGGGTGTCCAAATTAAAGGAGATGATGCTATTAAGAGCATATTGTCAACTGGAGGAGATGCAATGAGATCGGTGGATCAGTTAAAGGCTATCTTAGCTTGGGATAATGTAGATACCAACCTCGTGCTATAGAAGACTACAACCATCATGGGATTTACTGAGGAAAAATTGGTACAGTGCATGATTCTTCCTTTTCCAAGGGTTTCCAAACCTTGGGAATGGTTTGAAATCCCGCAAATGAGCCACAAGGCCTTGAAAACAATCCATACGCAGGCATGACAGATTGAGGACACCTTGACCAGTATCTATGATAAGTGCATTTCATTCTTTGAGGTCATGACTGGAAGAAAGAAGTTTTCCCCGAAACATCTTAGTTTGGAGCAGCTTAGGGAATGGTGGAGAGATGTTTATTCTCCAGTTAATGAAGGAATATTTACTGGACATCAGTTGGATGATGCTACAAATTTTATTGCAGTCATAGATAGGTATTTGGCTAGTAAGACCAATTGAGATGGTGTAGTTAGGTAGGCGAGATATGATATCAAGTCCCTTGAAAGAAGGATTAGGGTTTTTCCTATGCCACCTGTTGCTGAGCTGGATAGGGTCTTGTTGGTTATACATGGTGAAGAAGATAGAGCTAAGGACAAATATGGGGAGTAGCTATATAGGGTTACATGGAGATTTGTGCTTCCCATTATTCACATGTTTTGGGCTGACCTTTTTGGTATCTTGGCAGTTTTGGATGAAATTGGTGCCAATGGCACATTTCATGGGTTCAAATTATCTTTTGGGCCAACCTCTTGGAGGTCATGTTTTTATTGAAAATTATATTTTGGGCCGACCTATCTTAGGCATTCTCTATAAAAAATGCATGTTTCCTCATTTAGAGATATAGATATATAGGCATATAGGAGGATAGAGAGAAATTAGATAAGTGATATTAGAGCGAACTAGGGTTTATTTTCAAGCAAGTGTTGTAACGTAAAGCAGGAGTTGTTGGTACTTTGGATGATTTAATATAAGAGAGATATTGTGTTTTGGTATCTATCTTTTGGAATTTCATCTGGCATGATTCTTGTTATTCTATCCTTTATATTTCTTGTAAGTTTATGGTAAATTGGTTTGGTAATGCTTAGGGTTTCATTTTTGGAATGTTTGCAGCAATCTCTAGTCCATACTTTTTGCAGTTAGCTGATTGTTAGCTACTTTGCAAAGTTAGCCTGGACTTATAATTATGCTTAATTTATGTATAAGGGTTTGTTCATCTTAATTGCAATAGAATTGGTTGAATGAATGTTTATAATTTGAAAATATTTAAATACCTTAGAAGATTGCACTATTTCTATGAAATTGCAGATTCATCTAGGTCTAGTAGAAGATAGTTTATGATAGATTGGTCCATTTTGAGCATTTTATCTTTTGGAATTTTCAATCTTAGGATTAGGAGTAGTTTTAGAATTATCTCTGTAACCTTTATCTTTTGTTGTTTCTTTATTATTAGGGTTCCAATAAACTTTCAAAGTATCAATTTACTATTTATATCTGATAGACTCTAAGGTCCAGTGTTTTCTCGTAGTAAGGTCACATTGTGATTACCAACATTTTCAGATTTATCACTGAGTTGTTTTATCGTATTGTAAAGACTTGACATTAGAGACCTTAGGGTTATCTCTTTTCTCATAGAGATTTTCCTTTCAAGAGAGATAGGATATCATATTCTGTCTGAGTTGTTGCTTTGCAAAAAACACCATCAATAGATGGGCGCTAGAAGGAGGGCCTTGAACAAGCAAACTGGAGTGTTTCTTAAACACCATCTCTCCTGAGAGACTTAGAAGAAGAACCAGATCTACTCCAAGAGAAGAATAATTTCAAGAGTTACAAGCCCCTAGTAGGTCAAGAAGGACCAAAAGAGGGGAAGAATCAACATCAGCTCACCCACTTCCATCATCTCATCTTCATCTGACTTTGAGGGAATTCCCATTCCATAGCCACAACCAATCATGAATCAACCATTACCACCCCCACCTCCACCAATGGATTTTCTTGCTAGTAATCCATCTCCATTGATCTTCAATAATTACAATGTTATGCCCAAGAATCCTGAGCACCTCTGCTCTAAGTTTCATACTCATGACCCCAACAGAACAACAGAAGAGCACATTAGGATTTTTTAGACTTTTCTAAGGGATAGAGGGATTAACCATGAAGATGTTGCATGTAGGATTTTCCCTTATTCTCTAGGAGAGGAAGCCTTCTATTGGTACAATCACTTACCTGCTGCTTCTATCCATAATTGGATTGAGTTAGAAACTCCATTCCTACAAAAGTTCAAGATTCCCATCAGTGCTAATGAGCTGTACTTGCATTTTATTGGGGTGAAAAGAGAGATTAATGAGCCTATAGGATCATTCAATGACAAGTTACATTGAGCATATACCAGACTCCAGGCACCTTATGCGGAGAATGAAAATACTGCTTTGGAGGTATACCTTGAAGCCTTACAACCACCTTCTTGAAACAAAGGACCAATCCTCTGAATAATTTTCTCATTGCATACGCAGAAGTAGTAAAGGTTAACATGGATTTGAGGCAACATTTATCAGGACCTTTTCCATCCTTAGGAACTGCTACTCACCCTAGACAAATTCAAGCCCTCAATCAGGCTTTGACTAGTCATGCTCCAATAATGAATCCTGTATCGTCATTGCCTTTGGTTCCTCATCTAGGTTCACATTTAAATCAAGCTCAACCTATGACTTCTTATCCCCAGTAGAGAGCTAATCAAACCTCACAACAAAACAAGATGGTTTCCCTACGTATTTGTAGAATTCAGAAGTCTTGAATCAGGCTGTTGGTTCTGGAAACATACCTAGATATCCTTCTGGAGGTAATCCTACACCACTTAATAGTTTGGATAGGGAGAGGTTGGATGAATTATCTGAACAAGTGAAGAGGTTGAATACAAAGGTAACTTATTTGAGAAATCAGAATAGCTAGCTTCAGGCTACTCAAAAGAATATACAATCTAACTATAGTAGGGAAAACAAGAATTTTGAAAGAGGTCAATACTTTGACAGAAATCAAAATTATGATAGAAGGCAAGGCTCTGGTCATAATTTTGATAGAAATCAGCAAGGGGGACAAGGATTTGATAGAGGGCAACAACCTAGGTAGAATAGGTCTTGGAATACTGGGCCTAATAATGGAGGGATTCCTACTCCCTTACATCAGCCCACTACTCAGGAGAAGCCTCTGAATGGTGTATACCTAGCAGAAGCATCTCTATCTAGATGGTGCAGGCTCCATAAAACAAGTCAACACTCTGAGTTGGACTATGCTGAATTTTAGACTGCAACTTCTATCTTTCAGTATGAGGTGGAAAATAATTCTACTAGGGAAGAATTAGTACCTTCCAATCCATACAATTCTCTACTACTGGTACTTAATCATGCCCCATTCTCCAAAGGTGAGGAAAATGAACCAGCAGAAGTATATATTACAGAGGATGAGGAAAAACAAGTGTTAAATGAAGATGGGATTTCCCAGTTGTTTAATGAGGAAAATGAGAATGATAATGGCCCTTTAGATGAGGAAGAATTTAGTGTTGAAGAAGTTCGGATGTTTCAACAACTAGCAAAGAAATATGATTTAAGAAATAGACCTAACAGGGGTCCATAGGCTGGAGGTCCTTTCACCACTTCCATCCCTCCTAACAAATTCAATACTCCACCAACATCACAAGCTAGTAATAATCCATCTTATCCTCATGTGCCAGCTTAGTACCTATCAAAGGCAAACAATGCTGAAATGTTCAAAGATAAGCAAGCCAGTGGAAACAAGGAAGCCTAGGATGATTTGAATGTGGAGCAATTGGGTGAATATGTGATTGAGGAATTCAAGAAAGTAAAGGTGAGTTTTTCTGCCTTTGAATTATTAAGAATTCCTGCCATTAGGAATACAGTTCTAGGATCATTTAGCTCAAATATAACATCACAAGGGGTAGCCACCAATGAGGCTACTACCAGGTCTTCTAATTCTCAAACACCTAGAAGTTAGGTCCCACTTGTAGAAAAAAGGGGAGATAAGGATAAATGATAGGTTGCACATGTTGACACTCATCTGAATCTATTTCAAGGCAAGATGGAAACTCCTCCTTTCCTAATTTCTGTTCATATCTTTGGAAAGAATTTTCATAATTGTCTTCTAGATTTAGGAGCCTCTACAAATGTTATGCCTTTTTCTATTTGCAAAGCATTGGGTATTACCCCTATTGACTCTCAAAAGAAGGTTACTCAGTTGGAAAAAACAAAGGTGAGTGTAGTTGGAGAATTGAACATGATCCCTACACAACTTGCCTCAGATCCTAGGGTGCAACAAGTGATCAATATCCAAGTGGCTGATATTCCTGATACTTATGGTTTGATCCTAGGCAGGGATTTCACTAAATCTCTAAATGGATATACATCCATAGATCATTCCCATATGTGGTTACCATGGAAGGGAGTCCCAAATCATATCAGAATTGAAAGAGAACCCAAAATAAAGTATGTGATCATAGAATACCAAAATATCTCAAATGAGGTGTTGGTATCTAAGGTTAGCATGGAGAACTATGTGTTGGAGACATCAATTGTAGAGGATGAAGAAGTTTTTATGCTGCAAGATTCTTTAGATGAACACATTCCAGAGAGCAGCGTTCCTTAGACATTGATTGAACAAGAGGATCAAATAAGTGAGTATGAGTACATGCAGCTTGCTTTGTTGGATAACTTCCAGGAGTTCATCTAGAAGTGTATGGAAGATCATGTACAACTCAAGGGAAGCATGACATTTGAAGAATTATTGCTTCCAAGTTGGTGCAAAGTCCATGATGCTCCTCATTTTGAGCTAGAATGTGACTTGTGTCAGATTGCTGTTCGACAGATACAAAAATGCATTAAGCCAATTTCACCTACTAGACTCAATGTTCAGGAAGAATCAAATAATGGTAAAGGTAAGAACCCAGTGCTTCCTGAAAAGCTCCCTATCCCCAGCAAAGAATGAGGTAAATTGAAACCTAAGGAACCAGATGGCTGTTGGATACTAAGATTCAATGGATCTAAATCCAAACAAGGTGCTGGAGCAGGATTTGAATTGATTAGTCCTAAAGGTAAGAACTACTTTGCTTCTCACAGACTCTAGTTTCAATGTACTAATAATGTCACTAAATATGAGGCTTTGATTCATGGATTACTGATGGCGTCAAGGAAGAAGGTTAATATATTAAAGTGTTCAAAGATTCAGAGTTAGTAATCAAACAAGTAAGAAAACAATATTCATACCGTGATAGAAGAATGACCAATTATAGGCATAGAGTATGGGATCTCATTGAGGGATTTGATGCTTTTAATATCCAGTTAATCCCTCAAAACAAAAATAAAGTTAGTGATTCTCTAGCACAAGCTACTAGCACCTTGCAGCCTCTGTCACATTCAATATTGAAGAAATTTACAGTCAAGCTCACTCCAGTCACTTTAGTTCCCAACAATATTACTAATTTCCAGGTATTTGAAGATGATAAGCATATTCTGGATTTCATTACAAGCTGTGATGTGTTTGCTTCCCAAGTTATTGATGAGATAGAGCCTCATGAAGCATAAATTGACTTTGGAGGAATCATCAATCTGAAGACTAATACTATTCCGAGAGGTATGGTACAACTTGAATTTTTTTTTTGATTTAGATAAGATAAGAGATCAAGAACAACAAACAAAAAGGGAGTCTCTCAACAGCCAGTGCGAGACATATAATATGGGGACATCAGAGGACTCAAAGAATGTTTTTATTGACAAGGTATGTACTCTGGAAGAAAGAAAGGGAATTATTGATATCTTACATACATACCATGATGTAATAGCTTGGAGTTATGAAGACTTGAAAACTTATGATACTTCAATCATCACACACACCATTCCTTTGAAGTCAGATGTCAAACCATTTAGGCAAAGACAAAGGCCAATTAATGCTTTGTTGGAACCCATCATTCAAAAAGATGTGCAAAAACTGCTTTCAGCACACATTATATTTCCAGTAAGACACTCTACTTTGGTGGTGAATTTGGTTCCAGTGAGGAAAAAGAATGGAGAAATTAGGCTATGTGTAGAATTTAGGAATTTGAATAGAGCATTAGAAAAAGATAATTATCCAGTTATTTCATTGGATGAGGTGCTTCAGATTGTTAAGAGATCCCAAATGATGTCCTTTTTGGAAGGGTACTCTGGATACAACCAAGTTATGGTGCAATATGAGGATAGGCACAAGACTGCCTTAACTACAAAATGGGGAACCTTTGCTTACAAAAGGATGCTATTTGGATTGATCAATGTTGGAGCTACATTCGAGAGAGCTATGGACATTGCTTTTAAGGATATAATTGGTAAGTGCATCATTATTTATATGGATGATTTGACTATTTTTTCCAAGAAACGAGGTGATCATATAACAGACTTATGCAAGGTGTTTCAAAGATGTAGAGACTTTGGTATTTCACTTAATCCAAGAAAGTGCATTTTTGGAGTCACCGAAGGAAAGTTATTAGGACACATTATCTCAGAACAAGGTATTGCTATCGATCCTGAAAGAATTCAGGCGATCTTGAAGATTTAGCCTCCTGTGAGTAAGAAAGAGATGAAGTCATTCTTTGGTAAGATTAACTTTGTTAGGAAATTTATCATAGGATTTGCAGAGATAGTCAAGCCATCAAATGCTATGTTGAAACAAGAAGCAAAGATATAATGGAATGCGAAAGCTAAGGAGGCATTTGTGGAGATCAAGAAGGCTATTGCTGAAGCTCCTGTATTGGTGAGTCTGGATTACACTAAGCCTTTTTATATATTAATTTTCTTTTGATCATTCCTGTGTGGCAATGTTAACTCAAAATTCTGATCAAGGGGATGAACACCCTATAGCCTTCATGAGTACTCCCTTAAAATATGCAGAATTGAGATATAACAATGTAGAAAAATAGGCCTATGCATTGGTCAGAGCAATGAAAAATTTCAAGCATTATATCTTGAGGAATAAAGTTTTTGCCATAGTGCCTGACCCTACATTGAAGCTATTATTAATGCAGAATGAGTTAGGTGAACAAAGGGCCAAGTGGGTGACCATGTTGCAAGAATATGATATGGAAATTTAGCCTATGAAATTGGTAAGAGGAAAAGGGCTTACAAAGACAATGGTTGAGACTGGTTCTGATCTCACAGCTCAACATTATTACCTTCAAGAAGTATCTCTAGGAGACTGGTATGACGAAATCATTTTCTATCTATTGAATCAACAGTGTCCTGATCACCTTAACATGGTTTAGAGGCAAGCCTTATGCTTGAAGAGTGGAGTTTTATGATGAAAGGGGCTATATTGTACAAAATAAATTATGAGGGTGTGTACTTAAGGTGTCTGGGAAAAGAAGAAGCTGCTAGAGTGATGATTGAATTTCATGAGAAATATGGCACAGACTATGGTTCTGCATCATCCACTACACACCAAATCTTGAGGGTAGGTTATTACTGGCCTAATTTGTTCAAAGATGCACACCAACATGTGAGAAATTGTCACATATGTCAAACTACAACAAGTAAGGAAAAACATGCAAGTCTTCCACTCTAGCTAGTCATAGAGGTAAAACCATTTGCTCAGTGGGGTATGGACTTTATCGGTCTAGTTAATCCTTCATCTTTTTGGTGGACCACAGGTATATTCTTACCATAACTAATTATTTTACTAGATGGACAAAGGCTCTTGCTTGCAAACAATGTACTTCGGACGTGGTAATCAATTTTCTTGAATCATGAATTATTAATCATTTTGGTTGTCCACTATCTTTGGTTTGTGATAATGGTCCTACATTTGCATCACTAAAGTTTTCTAATTGGGCATTTGATCATGGGATTTTTATTAAGTTTTCATCCAATTATTACCTTCAGGGTAATGGTCTGGTTGAGTCTTCCAACAAGAACCTACTGATAGTTCTCCATAAGTTGTTAGAATAAAATCCTAAGGATTGACACACCCAGCTCCGATTTTCCCTTTGGGCTAACCGTACTAGACAAAAGACATCCATAGGAACCTGTCCTTATCACCTGGTGTATGGTTTGGAACCTATGTTTCCTATCCAGTTGAAAATCCCTACCCTACAATTTATCAACAAGTACTATAATGAAGAAGATAGATGTGAGGCCCGTTTGGTTGAATTGTTGCATCTGGAAGAGAAAAGAGATGAATCCCTAGAGAACTTTGCTAAACATCAGGGTGTGGTGAAAAGATGGTTTGATAGGAGAGATAAGGTAAAGGCCTTTAGAATTTTTGACTTAGTTCTCTATTGGTATAAAGCCCATGATCGTAAGGGAGAGAATGGTAAATTTGATAAACTTTGGCTTGGTCCTTACCAGATTTCAAAATTTTTGGAAGATAATGCTTTTCATTTGAAAACCCTCATTGGTGAGGATATCCCACTGCTTGTTAATGGGTAGTATCTGAAGCATTATTTTCAACCTTCACCTACTTGTAGTTCATCCTGTACATAGCTAGAGTAGGTTTGCTTCTGTTTTGCTTTGTTGCTGGTTTTGCTCTGGTAGTTTAGGTTTGCTTTGGTTTGTCCTGTGTTTTGCTTTGGGTTTCCTGGTTTCTTTGGGGGTATTGCACCCGTGAAATAGGATATTTCCCTCGGGATTGTTCTTGAAATCTCATTTATAAACTCCAATTAGTTTTTCAGAATCAGGTGGTCGATTTATTTTATCTAATGTTCTTTGTACTTGGAATTAGAATCACTTGTTTTAGATACACTTTGGAATATATTTGGGTCCCATATTTTCACACCAAATTAAAGATTCTGGAGTTACATTGGGTCTTTGAGTGATTTGGTCTGGAGAAAAATCTTATATTTTGTTTCAGTGCCACTATGTTCCTCATCCCTGAGTGTGAGTTTCATTACTTAGAAAGGTGGAGCAAAAAAATTCTACAAAAAAAGAGAAAGAGAAAATTTGAAAATTTTAATAAGCTTCACCTTATCAGACATATCCTAGTATCTCTACCGAGGCTATAGACACTTGAATGGCAATAGAGCTATGCTTGGGAGGGACACAACAATAATCTCGCTGGGGCTATGAACGCTTGACTGGCAATGAGGCTCTATCCAGGCTGCTTTTGAAGTTTGAACTTTTATGTAGCCTTGGCCAGATTTTCTCTTGTTCCCATTGCACTTATAGGATAGGAATCAATGCATAATACACACACCTGGACCCTGGTATAAGAAAAGGTCTTCTTGCTTGTGGTTTTTGAAACTTTGTTCAAAGGAGTCTTGATGAAAGGGTTGAAACCAAAGATTTTGGGTTCTTGATTCTAGTTTATCCTTGAAATGCTCTGGAGCATTTCCCCAGTGGAGTCGCCATTTGTTGTGCAGTTTTTTGTACACACGCCCCATTGAAAGTGGGGACCCTCTTTCTTCACTTTTTGGTGTTTCGGCCCTTATTTTCTAGGGGTTTTCACTTGCTTGGGTTCATGCTTTAATGTCCATATTTCCAATTGAAGTGGCACACTTATGAGTTTTATTGAAGATCTTGAGTTCTGACTTTGTCTCAGAGTTCTCACTGTTTTCGGGAAAATCTGCCTGGGCTGAATTCTCCCGGTTCCCTTTTGATGGCCAAGGTTGCTGCCTTTCGCCCTATTTTCGAGAAAATCTATGTGGTTTGGATTTCCCCGAAGTTCATCACCACGTCGAATCCCTAGGTTTTTGTGGTCATGGCTATCTTGTTGACCGCATTAATGGCATTTGTGCGAGATTTTTGGGGCTTTGATAGATTGGATTTTGGGAGGTAAATGATCATTTGAGTTTGTGCATTTTCTATCATTCGAGATTGAGTCTTGGAGCTTTTGGTGTTTTGTTGGATTGAGATTTTTGAGGTTGTTGGACCATGCATCTTCATTTCATGTGCGTGGACTATGTCTTGCTTGCATTTGATGGTTTTCTATTGGCATCACCAGTTTCAACCCTTACGCTTTCATGGTATGTTGAATTGATCTTTTACTCTGTTGATTTCGATTGATTTGCTTCATTTATTTCTGGGTCTTTCATGATTTCCTAGTGTCCTTGGGTATGTGTGTCTCATTTGGGCATCTAGGGGGGTTTGTGTTGCTTTACTAGTCCTGTTGGTTGGTTGTTGATGTCTGGTCTTGGTCTAGTATTGCTTCTTGTTTGGGTGTTTGCTTGCATTGGTCTTAAGGCTCTCAATTCTGGTGTGTAAGCAAGTTGTGCATTGTTCCCCGTGCTTTCATGGTAGACATTTTAGGGTTCTTGACCTAGGGCATGGCCAATCCTCCTCAAATTGCTATGAGGAGTGTTCTGGATTCGCATTTCATTCATTGGAGGTCTAGGTTAAGTTGATTTTGAAATGCAAGCTTTAGATCTGGAGTTGTTAAGCAAGTTTTGGTGAAAGTAGTGAGAATGTGGACAGGCTCAGGTTTTTGAGGTCCTTGTGGAATTTTGCTTCCCCTGGATTTCCGCGAATTTTCTCTCTCTTTCTCTTTTACCACCTTTTTTTTGGATTTCATTTAGTTTGCCAAAATTTGCCTCCTCCGGATTTTCCCGGTATCAATGATCGGGTTGTTTTAACAATTTCGTGCTTTAATTTTGGTATATTTGGATTTTTCCAAAATCCGTTCATTTTGTATTTTACTAGATGGTCAATGTCCCTTCCTTTTTCTCGAGCCAGTTGTAGTTGGTGTTTTTTTCGCCAAAATCTGTCTCTGGTGGATTCTTTCGAGTTTTCGGGAAAAAGGTTGAATTTGATTTTTATGGAAGGATCTATCTATAAATGATGTATTTGATTGATTTAAGGAGCTTATGTGAGGTGTTTCTAATGGTTTTCCTTTGCTAATTGATGGATTTAAATGATATTATGGGATTTTGCATGCTTGGTTGTTGGAATCCTTATGGTCCGTATTTTCCCGAAAATCCTCTCTAGTGTAGAATCCGTGAGGGGGGATAAATCCTAAACTTTGAAGTAATAATTTCTTGCACTTGTTATTTCTCACAGATTTGATTACGGTCATCTTTATATGTTTGTAGGAAAGATCAAGAGAGGATGTTGCTAGTCGAGGAAAGGGAAAGGCAACAGATCCAGGTGTAGAGACTTCTGCCATCTAAGATGTGGAGAAGGTGAAATTAGATATAAAGAGCCAGATTCCTAAGAGCAAGCTGACCTCAATTTGGTCAGGAATCACAGATACAAATGTAGGCAAGTGGGACTATGAAGAGTTTAAGGCTGAGATGTCAGCATCGATCCCTCCTCTGTTGGCAAAGAGATTGGTAGACTCTGGACTGGCTCATGTGGTAGGTTTTCCTTCCACAGTGCAGTGCTATGAGCTAGTGCTTGAGTGTGCAAGAAATTATGATAGAGGGACATAGAGGATTATTGGCCCCCACGACAGGATTCTTGCAGGTTTCAGTCCGCTATCCATTACTACAACATTTGACATTCCTGATAGGTCCCATGTGGTGGCCTTTGATAGAGATGGTGCAAAAAAGTATTATGAAGAGAATATAGTCAAGTCTCAATAGGTGATCAACTCTTGGCTAGAGAATCCCGAATCCCATTTCTCCAAGTTGCCTAAGAAATTATTTAAGCTTAAGTTCAAGAAAGAGTACTACAATTTCATCACTCTTCTCAGTAGGTTGGTGGGATTGAAGAGTGCAGGTGTGTTCAAGACCTGGATGTTTAATGTGATTGCTAGAATGAAGTAGGGAATTGACTATCACTGGGCAGGGGCCATCAGTGCTGTGATTCATGAGCAATTATGTAATGTATTGCAAAACAAGACTTTTACCATGACCTCTTACCTAGTGTATTCATTGGTGAGACTTCATCCATACAAGGGGTTAAGCACTAGGGGAATCTTTGGGTAGGATTCCATCTATGAAGTATACCCACAACTATATTTGAGTGGAGGGAGTTATAGGAGATCCAATGATGCTTTCACAATGTACATCACTAGATTGCTCAAAGGTGCAGAACACATGAGAATTTCTGATAAGGAAAAGGAATTGATAAGGAGGTATGGGGCATCATTTATCTAGTTCCCAACCTTCTCATACATTAGGATTGATGGTTTTTAGAGGGCTCCATACAGAATCCCTAGATATCCAACTGATCATGTCATATTGTTGGAAGTCACTAGGTAGATTTGTGACTTCGACAATGTTGTAAAGGGAGAGATGCACAAGATAGGTTTTGGGAATGATTTCCCCCTAACAATAGGAATGGGTGAGGTTTGTGCTTCCATTTAGTCTGATCATTCTTCTGAGGAGGAGATGAGTACTCTAGGTCTCTCCTTCCATTCCAAAAGGGCAAGGTTTGACATCACTGGAGAAGCTCAAAAGAAGGCTAGCAGGGAATATAGCCATAAGGCTCACATCGAGGATTACTGGATTAACCTTGCCGATGAGTTCGAGGTAAGGAAGAAGAGGATTTCTAGGCTGCCAGTGGATTTGGTGAGGTTGTATAATGAAAATTCCATCCCTGACCAGATAGAGGAAGATGGAAATGTAATCCAAGGCCATGTTTATGAGGCAGTAAAGGATAGGCCCATTGGAGAAGTAGATTGGTTAGAAGAGGAAAATATTGAGTTGGACCACGTCATGGTCCTAGTGATCAAATATACCAATATGTGGTTGAAGCACAAGATATTGGATCTGGAGAGCGAGGGTGTTCCATGCACCTATGATCGGATGGGAGACTTAGAGTCTCATTCCACTTCTAAGGGTTCACTAGAACCTGATCCAAAAGGCAAAGAGAAGGTGGATTCTCCTTTAAGAATCTAGGTAAGGGAGGTTCAAGCTAAGAAGGCTGCAGAGGTAAGCAAATAGAGGAAGCCTATTGCTAAGAAGAGGAGGTATGCGTCTAGGAAGGAAATTGAGAAGAATAAGGAAGAACAGGAGGAGGTTGAAAGTGCTCCACTGTTGATAAAGAGAAGAAGAATCAAAAAATTTTCACAAAAGGTGGAGGAGGCTCCTAAAGTTGACAAGGAAATTGAGCCACTAGTGGTAGAGGTGGAAAGCTCAAGGGAAAAGACACAAGTTTACATGAGGAGGTCAAGGAATCCTTCCCCAAGGGATACTATAGTAAAGGAGAGTGCTTCATTCAGTATTCCTATTGTTGAGCAAGTGAGTGTCCCCATTCTTCAGGATGCTGGCAACACATAGGAGGACCCAAAGAAGGATTAAAGTCCTAAGGATTCGATCGAGGAGGAGTGTCAGGAGGGAGACCTCTATAATGTAGAGGTGGAGATTGATAAGTTAATATAGTCTCCCTTGGTATCAGATGCAGACTCACCTATGAGGGAACAAGTGGACAAGTCTCTTTGAAAAGAGGAAGAGATACCAGCTAGGCCCCCTTCACTAGTACATGTGGTTGTGGAAGAACAGGTTAAGGAAAAAGATAATCCAATTGTGGACACTCCTAAAGGTCCAAGTGCTGAAAAGGATGCAACTGTTGATCAGTAGGAGCAAGGATAGGACAAGAAAGATACAGTGCCTACTGAGTCCACTATTCTAGATTGGCTTGAGAAATAATTGAAGAGTAAAATGGTGATAGTGGAGGATGTTCCTCCTAATTGGGATGCCCTTATGGCCAATATAGAGAAGGAAAAAACAAAGTAGAAAGAAAGGGTTGTCTCTCGAATTGAAAGAGATGGGTTAGGTAACAGAGTGGCTCACATTGCTACCCTTCCTCCAAACAAAGATAGGGACAATGTGACTGTCGAGGACTATCATGTGAAAATAGTTGACTTGGGGTATGCTAATCTGGAGTAGGAAATTGAAGAATATGAAGGCTCCAATGCTGTGATTGTGGTCAAATCGAAGAAAGTTGTGCAGACGAGGCATGAACTAGAAAGGGAGAATGAGAAACTAAAGAAATACTTGCAAGAGTTGATGAAACCCTTGCAAGCCATTAGGTCTTCCTGCTCTGTTGTAGGTTTCTTGCCTCAGGAGACAATTTTTGAACTTGAGAAGATGAAGGGCACCACACATGCTACAGTTGCTTGGTTGCAGGGTGTCCAAATTAAAGGAGATGATGCTATTAAGAGCATATTGTCAACTGGAGGAGATGCAATGAGATCGGTGGATCAGTTAAAGGCTATCTTAGCTTGGGATAATGTAGATACCAACCTCGTGCTATAGAAGACTACAACCATCATGGGATTTACTGAGGAAAAATTGGTACAGTGCATGATTCTTCCTTTTCCAAGGGTTTCCAAACCTTGGGAATGGTTTGAAATCCCGCAAATGAGCCACAAGGCCTTGAAAACAATCCATACGCAGGCATGACAGATTGAGGACACCTTGACCAGTATCTATGATAAGTGCATTTCATTCTTTGAGGTCATGACTGGAAGAAAGAAGTTTTCCCCGAAACATCTTAGTTTGGAGCAGCTTAGGGAATGGTGGAGAGATGTTTATTCTCCAGTTAATGAAGGACTATTTACTGGACATCAGTTGGATGATGCTACAAATTTTATTGCAGTCATAGATAGGTATTTGGCTAGTAAGACCAATTGAGATGGTGTAGTTAGGTAGGCGAGATATGATATCAAGTCCCTTGAAAGAAGGATTAGGGTTTTTCCTATGCCACCTGTTGCTGAGCTGGATAGGGTCTTGTTGGTTATACATGGTGAAGAAGATAGAGCTAAGGACAAATATGGGGAGTAGCTATATAGGGTTACATGGAGATTTGTGCTTCCCATTATTCACATGTTTTGGGCTAACCTTTTTGGTATCTTGGCAGTTTTGGATGAAATTGGTGCCAATGGCACATTTCATGGGTTCAAATTATCTTTTGGGCTGACCTCTTGTAGGTCATGTTTTTATTGAAAATTGTATTTTGGGTCGACCTATCTTAGGCATTCTCTATAAAATAGGCATGTTGCCTCATTTAGAGATATAGATAGATAGGCATATAGGAGGATAGAGAGAAAGAAATAAATGATATTAGAGTGAACTAGGGTTTATTTTTGAGGAAGTGTTGTAACAGAAAGTAGGAGTTGTTGGTACTTTGGATGATTTAATATAAGAGAGATATTGTGTTTTGGTATCTATCTTTTGGAATTTCATTTGGCATGATTCTTGTTATTCTATCCTTTAGATTGCTTGTAAGATTATGGTAAATTAGTTTGGTAATGCTTAGGGTTTCATGTTTGGAATGTTTGCAACGATCTCTAGTCCATACTTTTTGCAGTTAGCTAATTGTTAGCTGCTTTGCAAAGTTAGCCTAGACTTATAATTGTGCTTAGTATAGTTATAAGGGTTTGTTCATCTTAAATGCAATAGAATTGGTTGAATGAATGTTTATAATTTGAAAATATTTAAATACCTTAGAAGATTGCACTATTTCTTTGAAATTGTAGATTCATCTGGGTCAAGCAGAAGATAGTTTATGAGAGATCGGTCCATTTTGAGCATTTTATCTTTTGGCATTTTCAATCTTAGGATTAGGAGTGGTTTTAGAATTATGTCTGCAACCTTTATCTTTTGTTGTTTCTTTATTATTAGGGTTCCAATCAAGTTTCAAAGTATCAATTTACTATTTATATCTAATAGACTCTAAGGTCCAGTGTTTGCTTGTAGTAAGGTCCCATTGTGATTACCAACATTTTCACATTTATTACTGAGTTGTTTTATTGCATTGTCAAGACCTGACATTAGAGACCTTGGGGTTATCTCTTTTCTCATAGAGTTTTTCCTTTCAAGAGAGATAGGATATCATATTCTATTTGAGTTGTTGTTGTGTAGAAAACACCATCAAAAAATTGGTGCTAGAAGGAGGGCCTTGAACAAGAAAACTGGAGCATTTCCTAAATGCCATCTCTCCCGAGAGAATTAGAAGAAGAACCAGATCTACTCTTGTAACGAAGATTTTGGCACCACAAGAATCTTTGACACTTTTAGGGTTTTTAACCTAAAAGGAGAGAGTTAGGCCAAAATGTCAATGGGTTACATTCAAAGATAAGGGGGTTGTGTGCGATGTTATGGATGTGATGTGTGTGGTATTGAAATGTGATGATCTAAATACAAAAAACTGAAAAGGAAATTATTTTTTGAATGCTAAACTATTGAAATGCAAAGTGCTAGAAAACATAATGTTTTATGCAAACATTAAACTAAATGACCTAAGAATGTAAACTAAAATAAAAATAAATGTGAGATAGAATGTGTGCACCTGGAATCTGAAGAAGGATATGATGGAGGTCTAGAATGTTGATGAAAATTTTGCAAAATCTGATTGGGACACTTGTGCCAATATGGGCGACCTAGTCCCAGATTTGAGAAAATTGGTCCAGAGTTTGTTTCTGCCAAATGGGTGGCTGAATATGTAAAAATTACTAAAAGGAATGTCCAGTGGGACTAGGTCACCATTGTTGGTGACTTAGTCCTCTTCTGGATTTTTGGAAATTTGAAAAGGGAAATAGAAGCCCTCGGTCTACACTTTGGTTCTTCACAAGTGTTCACTTATGAAACTCTAGTTTTCAGGCCTGAAAGTGACTTTTGGTGGATGTTTGGACTTTGCAAGCAAGGAGAGGTATTTAAAAATTCTTCAAATCCTTCAATGATTTTCAATGTACCTAAATCTGCAAACACACAAGGAGAGAAAGAGAGAATGTTGATTATTAGGGCATGGGGTTTGGCTTGGTCAAACTCCTTTTAGGTAACTAAACCAAAATGATGAAATAATGTAATGAAGTATGTACATGAAAGAATGGAGTTAGTACCTTTCCACTATGAGAGACCTTGAGTTTCTGCAACAATCAACCCTTGAATGCTTAAAAAAATATGTCTTGTTGACTTGGAATGCTCAAACCCTAGCTTGCTTAAGAAGGAGAGAAGAGTGATTGAGAAGATTGAGTGAGGAGAAAAATGAGACATAAAACGTGAAAAATGAGGGGAAAAACTTTATTTATACATGTTGTGCCCTAATTTCTCAAAAATAACACCATACAGGCCAACCTTAGGGTTTAGGAGATAAAATCCTGAAAGAAATTTGAATTAATTTTGATTTTTATGCCACATGGGACTAGGTCGTTCAAGGTGGTGACCTAGTCCACTTGGGCATTTTTGAGTGGATTTTAGGGATTAAGGTGTGATTAATAATGGTTTTTAGGATTGTCTCATGAAACACACTAAGGTAAGGCATGCATGTGTATTAAGGAGTCATTATAGCATAAGAAAGGGTTGATTTAGTGATGACAAGCCTAGGAAAGTGTGAAAATGTTTTACAACACCTTACAACACTTTTGGAACAAGGCTTTGAAAGAGGTAAAAAGGGGTTGAAAAGGGTCCAAAATCCATAGGCAAGGGTACAAATGAGTGAAAAGTGTCAAGGGTACACTTTTTGGTGATAAATTTAGCCCCCACTTTAGTGAGAGGATGAACTTGCTTCAAACTCACACTAAAGTAGCCCAATGGAGATGGTGGAGAATGACAAAGAAAAAGGAAGTGGTCAAGCCCCCAGGATTCGAGATTCTAAGTCAAAAGGAAATTAGTGCAAGAGGACATTCAAGGGTGAATGACTTACAACAAAACAAGATACACGATCATGCAATGACAAGAACTCGAATGAAGAGAAGCGTGAAAGGAAAAAAGTTGGATCAAGCTTTGACCATTTGTCCAGCTAGTTGTGGATCAGATCTAGGTTGTTTGTCCAAAAAGATGACGTGTACTCACTCTGGGGTGATGAGAATTTTGGTTCTCCACTAGGTGAGAAAAATAGGTGGCTATGGGGAAAGTCATGCTGCTTGGGCTTACTACTCAAAACATACCAAAGTTATACATCCTGATAACTTTGATAAGGTGCCACAAGAGGAGAAATGATTTTGTTGAAAGGGATTTTGCATTGTTCATGCAATGTTTCATCTTAAGGAACATCATGTGTAATGTCTCCAAGAGAGGAAAAGTGCAAATAGTCTCATCTTGTTTGTAAGAGAGGGAAAGTGCAATGTCTCATCATGGGCAACATTGTACGTAATGTTTCCAAGAGAGGGGATCACAAGAAAAAGAAAATCACACAATGAGATTTGAGTGTTGATGTATGCCCCCACTTTAAAGGAATTGCTACATATCATTATGTGAGCAATTACTTTAAAGTAGAAGAGGAAGAGGACATGAGAGCTTGTTCAGAAAACCCTTTGTTGAGTCATATGTTTTCGATAAGCCACGTCATGAAGAAGGGGTGTGTATGTCACATGCGAGTCAACTAAAGACATGTCATCCACATCCCAAGATTTCTCTTATATATTCATGAAAGGTTAACGATAAGTCAAAAGAGACAATGACAAGTGACATATGAGGGAAAATATTGACTAACCCCTTGCCCCCACTTAGTGCAAGACAAAAGTGAGCCAAAAGGAGTGATGGGATGTAAGGTAGAGCGAAAATTAGTATTGATTAGAGGAATTAGGTGCCCCCACATAAGGAAGAATTCCAAACTCCTTAAGATGTTGAATTTTGCAACTCAAGGCCTTACACTCATTAGTGTGATGACCATGAAATCGGTAGTAGGCACAAAAGAAATGTTTGTTGGGACATTTATTTTGAGTTTGTGAAGGAAGAGAGATCATTTGATATTGGAGGAGTCTCAACAAGATGCCCTCTTGATCAAGGGGAGAAGGTGTTCCTTTATTATGTAACAAAGAGGGATATTTCTTAGTATAGTATGTCATACCTATGCAAGGTGCTATAGATTGTGAGATTTTGTATACTTTGTTAGAGGAGTGTTTAAAATCCAAATAAGTAGTAGGCTACGAGATGACATTGGAATTAAGAAAAGAGTCATTTTTTGGTTGCAAAGGAGTACTTTTAAAGGTTGGGTTAGAAGGGTGATTAGGGATGATTTTGGTGTGGGAAGAAGGTTTGATGATTTCGATTAAAGGATAATAACTAAGAAATTATTAGTTTTCTGCGTGTGAGGCTTGATAGGGTTGCAGATACCTTGTTCGTTAGCACCACATCCTTGTACACTATAGCCAAGTTGTTTCATAAGATCATTACCTTTTCCATAAATATTTTTCATTTCTTTTGGATTGGGTGATGGTTCGTTATTGGCTTCTTTGTCTAAAGTAGATGAGATGGATGCTTTCAAAGGATCGACTGAGTCTTGTGTTGACAAGACTGTCCTTCCCTTTTTAGAGTCTTTGTGTATGATCTTGGATTATCCTATTAAAGGATCTATGAAGTCTAAGGAACCCCAATCATCATCTAGGGATGCTTTTTGTACAGGTTCCACTTGGGTGGTTGGTGTTAAGGTGTTGAAGTGATTTTTGTTGGATTTTTCAATGTTTAAGTAACTATTGGGTTCAAGGTCGGCTTCAAGTGTGTACACTTTGTTGTTGTAGATTTAATTCATATTACAATGAAGAGTGGAAGGAACTCCATTCATAACATGAATCCATGATCTCCCTATGAGAAGATTATTTGAAAGTTCATGAGGCATATTGCCATTCCAACTATAAGAGGTATAATGATCACACTGAGCGGTTTCTTAGTGACATTATCAAATACTTTGATAGATAGATAATTAGGTTTGATGTGGGATCTATCAATGCCAAGCCTATCCAAAAGGTGCACACTACACACATTAAGGGTAAAGCCAGTATCTACAAGAGTTCACTTGATACCTTTTGTATCATATTGAGAGATTATTATGAAAGCTTCATTTTTTTTATACTTCCAAAGGAGGAAGCTCACTTTGGTGGAAAACAATACTAACATTAATTCTGTGAATAATAGCTGCTATGTCATTTGGTTGGATATTAGAAGAGATAGGAACTTGTTGTAGGTAATTCTGCATCTTGTTGTGATAGTGAGGGGAGACTTGAATGGGATCCCATAATGATATCTTAGCAGGAGTATTCCTTAGTTGGTCAACAAGGTAATACTCCCTAAGAAGTGAATTTAAGCGAGGGGCAATAGGTAAGATGGGATTAGGAAAAGGTAAAGAGGTTGAGGTTGGTTGGGGTGGGTTTGGATTGTTTCTTGTGCAATGTGTATGAGAAATGGTATTATGAATCAATTTCTGCGACACATTATTCTTAGATGGGTAGAGGATGAATTTGGGTTTGGTTGGAGGTGAAGGTATGTATGAAGGAGAGTAAAGGAAAAGTTGAGGTTGAATAATATTAACATCCTTGAGCAAGGGAGAGGCCAAGGTTGTCTCTTTATTTGCTTCTAAGGATGTAATATTATCAGTTTTATTGTTATCCTTATTGTTTATCATGATATCCTCTTGAGGAGGAAGGGTTTTAGGAGAATGATAAACCAATCGCTCTTGACAATCAAAGGTTGGTTCTTCTAAAATAACTTCATCATTAATAGGGTAATGATCAATGATTGAATTGTCTTGCATAATAAGGATGTTTTTAGGTGAAGGGGGAAAACTAGGATGTTCATGACCTTCATTAATTGTGTTTTCTAATAACAAAGTATCTTCTTCACAATAAGGAGAAACACTAGGAGAAAAAAAAAATTTAGTCATGATTAGCTATGTTTATGTTGTCTGGTTCATTAAGGTCTTGTCCAACAAGAGAAGTAAGAGGAGAGAAACAAATCAAATTCTTGTAACTCTCAGTGATTGGTTCTTCTAACACAATATCTTTGTCACTATGAGGAGAGATATTAGGAGAAGAACTAATATCATCATTAGGAATGTCCCAAGTTGTGTCTTCTTTCAATACAACACTCTCATAGGGAGGGGAGATTAATTTTTTCTTAGAATGTCTAGTTATGTAAGCTACTAACATTATTTAAATAAAAAGAGAAACGTACATGTAACCATTTTATGAATGTTTCAACAATATAAACAATGTTTATGCAATAATACAAGAAATTTTTATCCAATATATGCTAAGCTTTAAGAATGTAAATAATGTACATGCAAGAATGAAAAACACTTTTAACAAAATAATGCAATTTTTTATGAATATAAACATTATATATGCAAAAGTGAAAAGTAATTTTAGTAATGTGATGTAAAAGTGCACAAATGTGAGCATGTTCAAATCTAATGATGAAGTGGTTTTAAGAATGACCATCCTAAAATGATGTTTTTGAGGTAGAAGCATAAAAACTAGGTTCCTAAAACTTTCTAGACTTATAGTATATCAAACAAGGAGCCTAAGAAAACACATAAATGAAGTTTCTGATGCTGTACCAAACTGGCAAATCTAGATAGGGACTAGGTTGCCTAGAATGGCGAATTAGTCCCAGTTAGGGTTTTTTTTTTTAAATTATAGAAATTTGCAACTATTTTGGATGGTTATGATGTTGGATGAACTGAAGAATAAAGGTAGGTGTATATTTTGGATGAATGATGAGGATTGGAGATGCATGAATGTAAAGTATATACTCTTTCATGCATGCAAAAATGTGCAACCCTAGAATACAACTTAAACAATGAAAAATAAAATGCAATGCAAACCTAGGATGATAAATAACTCCAAAGCATAAATGAAGGGTGTAGGAACGTTGGGTTAACCAAAATGTAATGAAGATTTTGGCACCACAAGACTCTCTGACGAGGGTACTAACTCGAGACACAAAATATCACACACAAAAACCAAAGAATATTATTGTATTCATAATAATGAAATGCTTAAATGTAGAGGACCCCAAATCCTTGAGTTATGTAATACATGACCTTATAATAAATTACAGAAGTTCCACTTTCTCCGTATGTACTTCTTCCCCCAAAGAGATCCCCCAAAAATAAGAAACTAGCCCATAAATAACTCCTTTTTGGTTTGGAGCCAAAAAAAACATTTGAATTATGAGTTTTAATGGTTTGGCACCAAAAATTACAATTTGAAATTCAATTTTTAAAACCACATTCGAAAATTAGCACATTTTTCATAATGCACCAACTTCCGGGAGCCATAACTTTTGATCCGGGACTTCGTTTGACGAACTGTTTGAACCGTTGGAAAGGTCTCCAAAGTGAATAATGTGCTAAGAACCAGATCTACCAGTTACAATGATTTCTAGGCCTGCACAAGACTATTTAGTGCCTCAAACTAGGATCAAAATATTTTTTAGGGAAAAAAGTAGAAACTGAAACTTGAATAAATTTCAAACTGAGAATGATCTTGACCTAATTATTTCACCAAAGTGCTTATTTTTCTATCCTGAAGATTCCCTAAAATTTTTGCTTCATCACGCCTTCAAATTCACACATGGTAAAAATAGCAGTTGAGCAGAAAAGGTAGAAAAATAGTTCTGAAAGTTGGGAATTCTTATTCAACGAAAAGGGTATTCAAAAATGAAAAACCATCTGCAAAAGGATAAAAGCAAGTAAATATATTTTTGGGTGATGCAGGATTTCCCTTACACCACTGGATGCTCCTACATAAGACACCCAGGGTAATTTGAGAAGTGACCCCATCAGATCTTTGATGGTTGAGGAAAACCCAAACAGTCAACCTTTGCCTTAGACAACCAGGATGAATCTCCCACATGCCCTCCCCTCCACTTCACTAGATATTCTTCATACTATTTGTTTCTGTTACTCCTTCCCACATGGCTATCCAAGACTACTTCAATCTCCTTCTCTAAAGTAGGTGCTAGAATGCCACACTATTCCATTGCTGGTACTTCCTCTGTGCCACCTTCATGATACTCTGTCAAATATGAAATGTTGAACACAGGGGAAATGTTGACTCCATTTGAAAACTCTACCTCATATGCTTTCCCTGAATCATGCCTCTTCAAAATATTATAGGGACCAAACTTCTTCATCTTGAATTTTTTATAGGTTCCCACTAGAAACATTTCTTTCCTCAAGTGGACCATCACTTCATCACCAATCTGAAACTCCTTATTCCTCCTCTTTTGATCTGCCTTAGCCTTAGACTACATATTCATCTTGTTAATATGTTCTCTTACCTTCTCATGTATATTCTTGATGTGCTTTGCAAGGTCTTCGGCTTTGATGCTTGTCTTCTTCTCTTGGTCCATCTTTCTCAATTTTGGAGCAGTCCTAGGAACTACCTCCATACACAATCTAAAATGGTGATCTACCAGTGCTTCTATTGACATAATTTTTGTGAGAAAATTCTACCTAGGGTAAGATAAAGTCATATCCCTTGGGTTTATCTCCTACCAAGCATCTCAGTAGGTTACCTAGACTCCTTTTCACAACCTCAGTCTACCCATCAGTCTATGGATGGTGTGCAAAAATGGACTTCAAATCTATTTTCAACTTCTTCCACATGGTCCTCCAAAAGTATCCAGAAAATTTGGTGTCATGATCAAGACTATAATCTTTGGCAGACCATGTAGCCTCACCACCTCTCTAAAGAACAAGTCAACAATGTGTATTGCATCATGGGTCTTCTAGCATGGGATGAAATGTGCCATCTTCGAAAACCTGTCAACTACCATAAATACTGAATCATTCCCTCTTTGTGTCCTTAGAAAACCAAGAACAAAGTCCATACTTATATCCTCACATGGCCTCTCTGGTACAAGTAAGGGTTGATACAACCCTATATTCTAGCTCACTCTTTTAGCCATCTGACATACCCTACAAATTTTCACAAAATTCTTCACATCTTGTGATAACTGAGGCCAATAATAATGCTCCTTGATAATGGCAATGGTCTTATCTCGACCAAAATATCCATCCATTCCTCCACTGTGCTTCTCCTTTATCAGGTTCTCCCTCATGGAACTCTTCAAAATACACAATTGAATTCCCTTAAACAACATGCCATCCTGGATTATAAAATCCAACAAATTTGTTCTATCAACTGTAACAGGCTTCTTGCAAGCTTTCCAAGCCTCTACAAAATCAGGATCTTCAAGATACAATGTCTTGAGTTCATTGAACCCAACCACCTCAATCTACATTTCTGTCAAAAATGTTTTCCTCCTACTCAAGGCATCTACAACTTTTTTAGACCTCCCACTCCTATGATTCAAGGCAAAAGTATAACTCTGCAAAAATTCTACCCATTTCAAGTGTCTTTGATTCAACTTGCCTTAGCTATTGAGGTACTGTAATGCTTGATTATAAGTATACAAAACAAATTCCTTTGGCAATAGATAATTCCTACATTTATTTAATGCCTGAACTATTGCATAGAGTTACTAATCATACACAAAATAATTTTTATTTGCATCATTTAACTTTTCACTAAAATATGCAATGGGCTTACCTTCTTGGCTCAAAAAAACTCCAATGGAACTACCACTGGCATCACAATCCACCTTAAACACCTTATTGAAATGAAGAAGGGCTAAAATAGTTTTCTTTATCACATTCTTCTTCAATATGTAAATTTTTTTTGCTGCTCCAGTGCACCACTTGAACTATTTTCTATCCCCTTTCATTGTTTCAATTAGGGGTGCACAAATACTACTGAAGTTTATGATGAACTTTCTGTAAAATCTGGCCAAACCATGGAAAGATCTCACCTCAATGGTAGCTCTTGGGGTCGGCCATTCCAAAATAGCCTTCACCTTCTCTGGGTCCATCTTAAGACCTTCCACTGAGACAACAAACCCCAAGTACACTATCTCCCTCCTCACAAAACTACACTTCTTAAAATTAATCAACAATTTCTCCTCTCTTAAATTCTCAAAGACTCTAGAAATATGCATTAAATGCTCATCTAGTGACTTATTGAAAATCAAAATATCATCTAAATACACAATAATTTTTTTTCCCAAAATTCTTTTAGTACCTCATTCATGAGCTGCATGAATGTGCTTGGTGCATTGGTTAGCCAAAAAGTTATGACTAACCACTCGTACACTCCCTCTTTGGTCTTGAAGGTGGTCTTCTATTCATCTCCCTCTCAAATCCGGATCTGGTGATATCCAGTCTTCAAATCTATCTTTGTGAAGTATTGAGCTCCACTCAAACAATCCATCTGGTCATCCATCCTTGGTAGGGGAAATTTGTACTTGATCATTATTTTGTTTATGGCTTGGGATTCTATACACATCCTCTACTCCCCATCCTTCTTTGGTGCTAGTACTATAGGTACTGCATGTACTACATATGGACTCAAACTCTCTTGAATCAAACCCTTTCTCAACAACTCCTAAACTTGTCTGTTCAACTCCTCATTTTCTACAAGTCATTCTGTGAGCTGCCTTATTTGGAAAATTGGCTCTAGGGATCAAGTCAATTTGATGACTGATCTTCCTCACTGGTGGTAAACCCTCTGGTACATTATCATAAACAATATCCTAAAACTCATTCAATATTTCAGAAAATTCTACTAGCACCTTCTCACTATCTTCCTTATCCATTCTAGGAATCAATGCATAGCACATACGCTCATGCTTCATGCCTTCTAAAAATTTCCTTCCATCAAAAAATCAAATTCTAGCCTTACTACATACCTTTTATTCGGCCTCCTTTAGGGGTTTCAACTTATGACAGACTCCATCCTTCGTTAGGGAATAAGTGTTTGCATGGCCATCATGTATAGCTCACTTGTCGAACTGCCATGACCTCCCCAAAAACATGTGACATGCATCCATGGGAATGATATCATAAAGTACCTCATCACGATAGCTTCCGATCTTGAATTTCACTAGGCACTGCTCATTGACTAGAACTTTGTGGTCTTTTTGCAAATAGACAATCCGATATGGATGTGGATTCCTTTCCCTCTTCAACTTCAACTTCATAACCATGTCTTTTGACACTAGATTCTCAGTGCTTCCATTGTCAATAAGGACATAACAACATTTGTCCTCACACTTGTACCTTGTGTGGAATAGATTCTTTCTCTATTCTAGCTTCGTCTCTTTAGTCACCAGGGCTCTTCTAACCACTAGGGCTTCTCCCCTTTCCACATAATCTAAATGCTCGGATTGAGCCTCCTCATTTTCATGTGCAACCCTTGCATGAACTTCCAACCTTCTGCCTATCCTTCCTTGGTGTTGTGGACATTCATAGGCTCGATGCCCTTCTTCACCACATCGGAAACAAGTCCCTCTGAAACCACCTCTTTCGGGTCCTTATCCAGATCTTCCTCATCCTCTACCTCTTTGATCACCACTATTTTGATCATGAGGGTGGTAGAAGTTATCATTCTTCTCGCTTTGGCGGGTACCCACATCTTCATTTTTCTTCTCATCCTCATTTCGGCTTCTAGAATAACCTCCACTACCCCTTCTGCTTTGACCTCCTCATCCTTTTTGCTTGCTGTAAAAGATTTTTTTCAGCTTCTCTTCAAATCTTAGAGAAAATTGGTACGCATCCTCAATGGTGGTCATTCTGACTAGGTTTAGCTTCTCTTTAATGCTGAGCCATAACCCATTAAAATAACACACTACCTTCTCCTTGTTGGCCTTTGCATGGCCTGTTTCGATGATCATCTTGTGAAAATATTCTATGTATTCTTTCACTGATCTATTTCCTTGCTTCAATCCTTGTAATTTCTCCAGTAGATCTAACTCGTAGTCCACTGGTATGAATTGCTTCTTCAGTTTCTCCACCATGTGATCCCATCTGACGATCTTCCCTTTTCCTCTTCAATTTCTCTCCAATTGGACCTCTTTCCACCAAATATTTGCATGGCCCTTTAGCTTCATTTTTGCAAACTTAACCCAATTTGGGTCCTCTATTTCTTCATACTCAAAATACTCTTCCAACTCATTGATCTAATCGATCAACTCTTCCGAGTTCAGACTTCCAAAAAAACTAGGAACTTCTACTCTAGGTATTTTTTCAATCTTTGAAATGGCCATTATTAGTCGTAGTTGATCTTGATTAATAACTCCTTCTTCCTCTTCTGCATCTAGATCTTCCACCTCTTCTTCATCCCCACATTCTTCTCTTCTTCTTGAGTTTAACCCTCTTCTCATCTCTTCCCACAACACATAATTTTGTCTTTGGAGGTCTCTCAAACCCTTGACCACCAATGGATCTCTTCCACTAGCATTTATGGCACCTCTGGAACCACCTCACCTACCATGCATCAGTCTTGGAGGCATCTTGAATATCTTGACTCCAAAAACATGGTCATGGTGTGAACTGCCTCACGATCGATGATCTGTCCACACGCTCAAGAAAACCCGCTTTGATACCACCTGACGAGGGTGCTAACCCGAGACACAAAATATCACACCCAAAAATTAGAGAATATTATTATATTCAGAATAATGAAATGCTTACATGCAGAGGACCCTAAATCCTTGAGTTCTACAATACATGCCCTTACAAAAAATTAAAGAAGTTCCCCTTTGTCCATATGCACTTCTTCCCCCAAAGAGATCCCCCCAAAAATAAGAAACTAGCCCATAAATAACTCCTTTTTGGTTTGGAGCCAAAAAAAAATTTGAATTATAAGTTTCAATAGTTGGTGCTGAAAATTACAATTTGAAATTCAAATTTTAAAACCACATTAAAAAATTAGCACATTCTTCAAAATGCACCAACTTTCGGGAGCCATAACTTTTGATCCGGGACTTCGTTTGATGAACTGTTTGAACCGTTGGAAAGGTCTCCAGAGTGAATAATGTGCTAAGAACTAGATCTACTAGTTACAATGATTTCTAGTCCCACATAGGACTATTTAGTGCCTCAAACTACAATCAAAATATTTTTCAGGGCAAAAAGTAGAAACTAAAACTTGAATAGCTTCCAAACCGAGAATGATCTTGACCCGATTCTTTCACAAAAGTGCTTGTTTTTATATCCTAAAGCTTCCCTTAAATTTATTCCTCCTCACACCTTCAAATTCACACCTGCTAAAAATAACAGTTGAGCAGAAAAAGCAAAAACCAATTCTGAAAGTTGGGAATTCTTATTCAATGAAAAGGGTATCCAAAATGCAAAAACATCTGCAAAAAGCTAAAAGAAATTAAAGATATTTTTGGGTGATGTTGGATTGCCCTTACAGCACTGGATGCTCCTACATCACTCTCTGACACTTTTAGGGTTTTTCACCTAAAAGGAGAGAGGTAGGCCGAAATGTCAATGGGTTACATTCAAAGATAAGGGGGTTGTGTGTGATGTTATGGATGTGATGTGTGTGTTATTGAAATGTGATGATATAAATACAACAAACTGAAAAGGAAATGATTTGTTGAATGCTAAACTATTGAAATGCAAAGTGTTGGAAAACACAATGTTGTATGGAAACATTAAACTAAATGACCTAAGAATGTAAACTAAACTAAATAGAAATGAGTGAGATAGAATGTGTCAACCTGGAATCTGAAGAAGGATCTGATGGAGGTCTAGAATGCTTATGACTATGTTGCAAAATCCGACTAGGACACTTGTGCCAATTTGGGTGACCTAGTCCTAGATTTGAGAAAACTGGTTTGAAGCCCGTTTTTGCCAAATGGGTGTCTGAATATGTAAAAATCACTAAAACACATGTCCACTGGGACTAGGTCACCATTGTTGGTGACTTAGTCCTCTTCTAGATTTTTGGAAATTCAGAAGGGGAAACAGAAGCCCTCGATCTACACTTTGGTTCTTCACAGGTGTCCTCTTCTGAAACTTTAGTTTTTAGGCTTGAAAGTGACTTTTGGTGGATGTTTGGAATTTGCAAGAAAGGAGAGGTCTTCAACAAGTCTTCAAATCCTTCAATGATCTTCAATGTAGCTAAATATACAAACACACAAGGAGAGAAAGAGAGAATGTTGATTTCCTCTCCTTTAGGTAACTAAACCAAAATGATGAAATAATGTAATGAAGTATGCACATTAAAAAATGGAGTTAGTAACTTGTCACTATGAGAGATCTTGAGTTGCTACAACAATCAACCCCTGAATGCTTCATAAAAGATGTCTTGTTGACTTGGAATGCTCAAACCCTAGATTGCTTGAGAAGGAGAGAAGAGTGATTGAGAAGATTGAGTGAGGAGAAAAATGAGATTTAGAAGGTACAAAATGAGGGAAAAAATCCTTATTTATACATGTTGTGCCCTAATTTCCCAAAAATAACACCATACAGGCCGACCCTAGGGTTTAAGAGAGAAAATCCCAAAAGGAATTTGAATTAATTTTGATTTTTATGCTACATGGGACTAGGTCGCCCAAGGTGGAAACCTAGTCCACTTGAGCATTTTTGAGTGGTTTTCAAGGATTAAGGTGTGATTAATAATGTTTGTCAGGATTTTCCCATGAAACACACTGAGGTAAGGCATGCATGTGAATTAAGGGGTCATTATAGCATAAGAAAGGGTTGATTTAGTGATGACAAGACTAGGAAAGTGTGAAAATGTCTTACAACACCTTACAACACTTTTGGCACAAGGATTACAAAGAGGTAAAAAGGGGTTGAAAAGGGTCTAAAATCCATAGGCAAGGGTCCAAATGAGTGAAAAGTGTCAAGGATAAACTTTTTTGCGACACACTTCCCTAATGAGTTTTTGGCTTTGTGCTTTTGAGGATAAGTTTCCAGATGGAAGTAAAATATGGACTCTAGTTGGTATTGAGTTTTGATGTCCACATGTTGAGATGTGGATACACAGTTGCCAGATTTTTCTATTAGGTCTTATGCCATGTTGACCTAACAAGTTTAAGGGTATGCGAAGGTTAAATAAGTATTGTAGTCTTATGTGGGATCTAATATAGGTCCATGCTGACCTATTTTAAGTTATTTTGAGTTTTGAATTGTTGCAAAAGATTTGTATGAGATTTTTTGATCCGACAAGATATATATTGGGTGTTACATCTAATTAGGTTGACCTAATTGATGTTAGAGTTGATGCATATATTTATGTTGGATGCTTTCAGTGTTTTGATGTGTAATGCAAAGATCCTACATGTGAATATTATTAGTGCGGTTCAAATTTAAGTTGTGAAATTAAGTAGAAGATTGAAGTGATGCGAATGCAAAGGAAAGAAGAGTGTTAAATCTGATTCAGATGAATTGTGTAAAGTTAGTTTATTTAGGTTCATTCGAGTTGTATTTCATGCATATGAAAGATGTAATTGTAACAGTTAAAAATAGGTTGTGAGCCACCATCTCTCTTCTATATTTTTCTCTGTGGACATTGATTCCACTTGGATAGTGAGTCCACCTGTAGTGAGAATTATTTTCAATACACTAGAAATATCTATAATAGATTGTGAGCTAACCCTCATCGTGGTTTTTCCACGTAAAAATCTTGATGTTCATGTGTTATGTGATGTTGTGAATGTTTCATGCTTTCTTTATTTATTATAGTTGAATAGGCCTTGGTAATTGGATGTTTAATATTTGAAAGGTTTAAGAGAATACTAGTTCACCCTCCTCTCAGTATTGTGGGTGTTCAAGAGTGCATTAATTTGGTGTGCTTGTGGTATTCTTCATTTTATTTTTTGTATTAATTTGAAGTAATTTTTTTAATTCTTCTCCTTTTCTCATTTTATTTCAATTCAAAAGGTTGGAATAGGATTAGGGGAGGGTAGAAACCTCCCAAAATATTTTGTTTGATTCAATTCCATGCTATATTAATTATTTTGTGATTTTTTTGAGAAATTTTATTTATTTTTATTAAGAGGGGTAAATGATTTTGACCCGGAGCTATGAACCGGTGAGATCATAAATGCGGGACCTCATCCCCAATATAAATTCTCAATAATTACACTTGAATGGGGTTTGAACCTTGATGACAAGAATAACAACACAACAACTTAACCATCACACAACATGCCACTATTAGCTTTGGAAATTTTATTAATGTGTTATAATAACCAAATTTTTGTGACATGTATAAAATGTGAATTTGACCTTAAAAGTGTGTTGGACATATTTAGAGCCAAAGTTTATTTTCAGATTTTTAAAATTAGAAAAATAAATTTTTGAAGAAATTTTAATAGATTCTTGAGACTTTTTTGGGTTTTTGTTATGATAAAATATTGAGAAAATTTGAAGGTTTCTAATGAAATATAAAGTTTTGAATGTTTGAACAAAAGTGTACATGAATTATTAAAATAGATCTTGTGGAAACATGTAAAATTTGGGTGAAAATGGAAATTATACTTTATTTTCTATGCCACATTTGTTAGAGGATGTGATGAGCTTAGGGTGTAGGTATTAGAGAGGGTTATGGGAGTGGCTCCCAATGTGAACCCAACAAAAAGTGGCACATAAGAAATCAAAAAGTGGGGAGTGTTAACACATAAAAACTACTGAAACATGGGTAATTAATTAACCAAAATAATAGATGGCCCTCTCATGTCTTGAGTGCTTTTACATGTTAAGGATGATCTAGGAAGATGAGTCACTCATGAAGCATAATTTTTTTAAGATAAAATATCCATATCTATATGAGAGGAGACTTAGTTTCATGTTGAGACCCATGTGAGTGTCCACAATGACACTCCTTATCTTACTCTCTAATATCTAACCCTAGTGTAGTTTGAGTAGCACCTAAAAGATGATGTATTCCCTTCCATGTGCATGCTGTTGATTATTTCATTGGTGAGTTTTCCTAATGAATATTATTGTGCTATGCCATTGGTATTTTTTCCAATGAGGTTTGTGTGATGCTTCATTGGTGAGTTTTCCTAATGATGGTTTTGTGATATATCATTCATCTTTGTGTCCAATTTGAAATTGTATTTGATCTTACTTGTATTTTATCCATTTTGTGATATCAGATGAGACTTTTATATATGATGTGAGTGTATAATTTATGTATGGAATGTGTAAGGAATATCCCAATGTGTTTGGAATGAGTGTTGTTCTTGTGGCCCATGTGGATATCTACTAGCATGATGGGAGTGAATCCTTTTGATTCCACAAAGTTGGGTGGTGTGAAAACCATCGTTGGAAATTGGAGGATCATTGTAGAGTCGAAGATGAATTCATGCAGTAGAAATATTTCATGTTTTCTTTCATTTGGTTCATTTGATGCAATTGTATTTAATGTTAAAGAATATTTGAGTCCTCTTACAATTTTAATGTAATTATTAGACCTTCGTCTTTGATGGATTGTAATAAGCCATTTAGTGGTACCTTTATAGTATTTTGTTATGTTCCTCATAGTTGGACCTAGGAACACATGTAATCTTGTATACAATCAATATTTCATGTAATGGTAAAATAAAATTAAGAATATTTATTTTGGGTTTAGAATGAATTTAAGAGTCTTCCTATGAGTTTGGGTGGCCTTGTGTTGCATTTGGACAATATAGTCCACCTAGAATTGATAAAAATCAACCCAAAATGTGTCTAAGTGTGCTTCAATGGCATTGTCAATAGTGGGGTGGTCTAGTTTTGTATTGGGACAGCCTAGTTAGTAGCAGGGTGACTTGGTTTTGAGTGTTGATAGGCTCAAAATCAACTAACTCTGTTTAGGCGACATAAATCTGTGTTGGGGTGGCCTCATTCCCCATACAAAAAATATAATTTTAATACTTCCTACCTCAATTAGCCAGTGATTTTCCTAGCCTAAATCCATAGTCGAATAATTTTTATATCTCATATATTTCCCATGACAATCATTTTTATTGTCTAAACCTTTGAAACCTAGTCAAAATGTATTTCTCTTAGAACAAGAGCATTCCTCTATGTTTTGAGTGTGTCATTATTGCTTGAGCTATTTTTTTTATGATTTCCATGGTAGGTAATTTCAAGGCATGTTTATATCATGTCTCTAGATGTGGTCATTGAGAAGTTATGGCATATATGGCTTTGTTTTGTGTGCTTTATTTTGAAGTTGTCCAGTTGTTAAACCTAGGGCTAGGGAGATTGCTTATCCAATCTTGTGAAGACTTGGGAAGGTTGAAAACATTCATGGTTGACCTTTTTTGTGTCATAAAAATTCCCCATAGGTCAAGGGGTGTTGTGTAGTAGTATTCTTCCACTTGGATGATGTGACATTGCCACAGGATGTCTTAGGAAGAGTGTGGTTGTCTGGAAGTGACCAATCGTTATTCTAGTTAGTGGAGAGTTTGTGCCCCCTAGTTAGGTAACATCTTGTGAAGTTTAGTGAGTTTTTTAGTGGCTAATATTCACCAATTGACTAATAGTTGAAATTTGGGAATCCAAATTTCGCTAATAGTTCAAGTTGTAATGTAACTTGAATCACCATATTTTTACCTTATTTAAATCACCAAATAATTAATTTTATTAAAAATTTTAACTCAAAAATTCTCCATAGCATTTGATACATGATTAGATTAGATTCACCTAAATTTTATAATTATAGTAGAATATAAATTAATTTACCAATAATATATCATAGCTATTAGTTATTTAGGGCAATATTTATAATATTTAGTTGCACCCATTTATTTAGAATATAATGTAATGGCTCTCATTGTATACCACAAGGTAAAGTATACCTAGGATGTAATGCTCATGGGGCTTAAAATTACTTTTGGATTGTTGATCTTATGTGCCCGAGATGTAATGCTCATGGGGCTCGAAATTGCTTTTGGATCACTGATCTCAATGGAGATCAATGATCCAAAATGAATTTTAGGCCCCATGAGAATTACATATTGGGTAAATTTTACCTCACAATATAAAATGAGGTTTGTTGGATTATATTTTAAATCAACCTAGTGGCAAATAATAATTGTAGAGTCTACCACTTAAACCCATTGATCATTTCCATCCTCAGGCCCCTAATTTTCTAAGAGAAATATTTTTTTAAATGGAAGGATTCACCATCATAATCAATTAATTTTACTATTATTTTCTAAGATTCGCCAAGATTTTCTACAAAATTTTAGTGATGTAAAAAAATGGCCACTAAAATTAATATTTTTTCAAAAAAAGGAAATAGCCGTCAATAGAAATTAATATTTTTTTCTAAAAAATGAAATATTCACTAGGATTTTATATCTTTTCTTGAGGGGGACTTCTTAAAGTTATCACTGGTGAAGTCTTACCATTGTCTTAATTTTTTTTAAGTATGTATAGATGTGGATTGGAGGTTTATGATTCACTCATCCTATCTTGGTTTGATTTTGTGAGAGAACATGATTGTGGGTTTGTAATTGATTGCCATTGGTGTGGTCTCTTCTCTCATAGGTTTGTCATAGTGGATTTATCCCACAAATGTTACTGTTCTATTTTTTCCACCTTACTTATGCAATGGTGAGGTCCTCTTGTTGATGTTATCATTGTTTCATTATGTTTCATATGATACTTATTTGCACATTGTTGTATAAGTGTGATAGGTTATTGTTGCATTAACAACCTTGTTGTTGCTTCAAAAAAATAATTTAGTTAGGTTTTATTCTAAGAATGTTATCTTGGGGCATTACAAACTAAGCTCAATTAGTATGCAAGGGATATTATTAAATTGAAGGTATTGATTTTGAAGAAAAGTTTTCCCCTATTGCTTGTCTTCAGACTATAAGGATTTTCTTAACATTTGCAATTTTTAAGAATTTCAAAGTCTACTAGATGGATGTGAAATTAACATTGTTGAGTGAAAACTTAGAAGAAAAGGTATATATTGAACAACTTGAAGTTTTCATCCTATCAAAAAATAAGGACTATGTATGCAAGTTAAAGAAAATTCTTAATGCATCAAAACAAGCCCCTAGGGCTTGGTACTCAAGATTAGATAGGTATTTACAACAATAAAGCTTCAAAATAGTTATTACTGAAATTAATCTATACATTAAAATTGAATGAATGAATTTTTGTAGTTTATGTGGATGATATTACTTTTGGCGGTAGAAATGATAAAATGTGAATAATTTTCCATGAATATGCAAAAGGAGTTTCAAATGTCTATACTTGGTGAGTTGTCCTTCTTCCTTGGGTTAAAAATTTCTCAATAAAATAAAGAAAAATTTATTTCAAAAGCCAAGTATATTGAGGAAATTTTGAAGAAATTTAAAATGGGATATACAAACCTATAAAATAACCCATGGTCATAGGGTAAAATTTGAGTAAAGATGAATCCTTGGAGGCTAATAAAAGTATTTATAGATCAATGATTGGGAGATTTCTATATGTGAGAACTTCAAGACTTGACATTATGCAGACAGTTGATATGGTAGCAAGGTTTCATGATATGCCAAAAGAAACCCATATACATGTGGTTAAAAGGATATTTAAATATCTAAAAAGCACTTTGGATTTTGGGTTGTGTTATCAAAGAATTACAGAATTCACCTTAGAAACATACATTGATGTGGATTGGGTTGGTAGCATGGATGACATAAATAGTACAAGTGGTGGTGCATTCTTTCTCAAAAAGTGTCTTGTATCATGGTTGACTAATAGATAGGATTTAGTCTCATTATCCACAATAGAGGTGGAGTATATAGCAACAAACTCTTATTGCACTGAATTTATTTAGATGAATAAAAAATTGAGGGACATAAAGCTAGAATATGATCCCATATCCATATTTTGTGATAATACAAATACAATCAATATATCAAAGAATCCTATGATACACTCCCAAACCAAAAAAATTCTAATCAAAATACTATTTTTTAAGGGAGAAGGTGATAGACCAACAGGTGAAGTTAGAGTATATTGCCACATAGGAGAAAATTATAGAGACCTTTAAAAAATTCTTCCAAAAGAGACTTTTGAATATCTTAGATAGAAGTTGGGAGTGATATAAGCTTCATCTAGCCATTGTTAAAATACATTATTCGAGGGGATGCTATTTAGGGGGAGCTCATCATGACACTATCTTACAACATCAAGGATTCCTTTACCATTGATGTCAAAGGGGGAGAAGTAGTGAAAGGGGGAGTCATAGAGTTATGGGGAGTATTATGTTCACAAATTATTTTATGTAAGGTTTCCATCAATGAAAAGGGGGAGATTGTTAAAATTATTTTCATTGATGTCAAAGGTATATGATGACAAGTTTATATTGATGCCATATCATAATAAAATTATAAGAAATTACAATCATTCCAAGAAAATTTCATCCTCACAAGGAAAACATTAAATTAATCTTAATGCTACTCGACTCCCTCATACTTAGTTCCCTTCTTGAGTTTTTAAATAAAATAAATAAATTATTTTTAATATGCATGGGCCAACCCCTTTAGTGTGGCACTGACTTTGGAGAGTTTTAAAAATAAAATAAATTAATTTTTATAGGGGTCAACCCCTAATGGAGTACCCAAATTTGGTGTTGAAAATGCACAAGGAAATGGTATAAAAAGTGAATAGTTGCTTTTTTCCACAAGTAGAATTTGGCAAATAAATGACTACGTGACTAAAAATTTTAGTCACGACAACTAAAAATGACTAAATTCTAGTTATTTTTTGCAACACAACTATAAATGACTAAATAAATGCCTAGTTTTTTGCATCAAACTTTGTTTTTTGAGAGAAAATCTTCCTACCCATCAATTTAGGCTTTAGCTGACACTTATGCATACAAATATATATATATATTTTTATAATGCGTAACAAAAATTAAACGATATAAAGACCACCATTTTCTTGTGATTTTTAACTATCACTTAGTTTGAAGAAATATTTTGGGAAAAAAATAGAGGTTGAAGTGTTTTGAAGATGGAGATATTGAGCAGTAATCGAAGGGCTTTCCCAGTGGAGGAATCTCCTACCAATAGCGCTTCAAAGTATGGGTCTAAAACATGGCCAAATCTATCTTTCTATCAGAAAGCTCCCCACCTCGAAGTATGTCTTGCGGATTTCGAGATTTTTTCTATGGATCGTCTCAGAGGTAAGAAAACCATTCTTAATTTTTTTTTAAAAGTTGGATGTACACATTATACCTATCTGGGTTTTTGAAAAATTTGATGTTGGGTGTTTTCATGAAGTACTATTTGGCTATTTGAATTTTATGATGTTGGCTATTTTTGTTACTAGATATCTAGGTATGTTTAAAAATTGATGCTCAATATTTTTGTTATTGGCTATTTGGGTATTTCAATGCTGGGTTTTTAGTTGAAATGGGTATTTAAAAAATGGTACTGGATAATGTTCACTATTGAGATAATGTTTTTTTCTGAGAAACAAATGAGGTCTCAACCTTTTCTGGTATTACATAGAGTTTTCTAAATTTTGATTTTGTTATGATTTTTCTTGGGCATTAAAAAATTGATGTTCGGTGAACCCTTTGTTATTGACTATCTTGGTATTTAGAAAAGGACATTAGACATTTTCTTTATATGGGTATTTAAAAAAAACTAATATTGGGTTTTTTTTTCATTGTCAAGATAAAATTATTCTGACAAACGAATGATGTCTCGATATTTCTGGTATTGCAACCTCACTAATCCACTAGAGTTATGGTTTATGTTTATATAGAGGCCTAGGATTTGTACCCTAGTCATGCTCTTACTAATGCTTCTATTGGTATTAACAAACAACCTTAAATCTTGGGTCAAAAAACTTAGCTGTCTTGACAGGGTGTGGTATGATCTTGGATCGTATCCTAGAGTGCGTGAGAAGCTTGTGTTTGATCATTAAGGTATGTAAACCCGATAAGGGAAATGCATCCTATATAGTATGGGTCTTGCTTTAATGCTTCCCATAATGGTTATTAGCAGATCACATTTTTATAGTTTATGGTAATCCAAGATTGCATTCAAGTATGTAAAAAACTTGGTTTGTAGTTTAAGCTGTACACTTTTAAGTAATAGTCATAAGGTTTAGAAAATATTGATCACTCTCTAGAATAGCCCATTAAACATGGGTTGTGCTTGAATGCACCACATAATATAACACAACCACTTTGCATATCAACTAGAGTTATTGGATCTTTATTGCAGCAAGAGATAATCACTCTTGGATCATGCTATCATTACATTGTAACTTGTTAAAATTGAGTCAACCTAAATTCACCCCATAATTTTTATAGCATAGGTGCATCGAATGTCTGCTGGAGTAATTGGACACCTAATTATGATGATAGTGATTTGTACATGAATTGTGCTCATATAAGTGCCTCCATTTCTATCACAACATAGCCACATTAAACTTGGGTCACACATGAATGCATCCTGTATTTGTTATAGCACAATTGTACCACATGACCAATAGAGTTATGGATCACATAATTATAGTCACAAGAATTTTTTCCTTGGTTGTGCTCTTATGGTGATTCCATTACTATTACAACATAACCCTTTGGACTTATATTGCTCAAATCCTTACATTGCTTATTTTCTCTTTGGATGGATGGACATTCAATGGAAAGGATTTGTATGCAGGTCATGCTCATATAAGTGCCTTCATAACCATTACACAATAGTACATTGGAATTTCCTTTCTTGAACCTTTACTTCATTTTATTATTATTAGGGTTTCTTAGTGATTATTCCATTTCCACGTGGCATATTGATAAAAGAAACCAAGAAAAAATTAATTCTATTTTTAGTTAACACCTACTAACATACTTTTGGAATAAATGTTTGACTGCATTATTTAAAGTGTGAATAATTTTTCTTTTTTACTAATAATACATTCATTGAGAGGTGTAGTAGAAAGCTTTTTAGGATAAAACCCATCCTGTAAACTTGCTTTAAGCTACATTTATGAGGCTTCATGGATTTTTTGTGATTTATACAACTTTTGTTTTGATAGTAAATGACATCGGTTTATTTTTGAAACTAAAACAATTAAGTGTTATTTGTAATCAAATGCTTGTCAAGGAAGTAGGGAAAATATCATTATTCTATCTATTGTATTGTTTTCCCATTTTGTTAATGGTAGCACAAATGCCATATCAATAGTCTTAGTCACTAGGTGGGTTATACAAATATTGTTGTCTTGGTGGATCAAGTGCAAAACATCTTGCACATGGGAAAATATTGATAGAGATACATCTTTAGGTAATCAGAGCCAGACGATATTCATACAAATATTGTGCAAATAACTATATATGGGGAGATATTATATTACATTGTCATTGGATTTTTAACTATTAGGAAGTGCAACTTGCAGAAGTTAACTCTAGTTTATTGTTGACAAATTTCAGTCCTAAAATCTCTAGAAGAAGCATTGCCATGTGGAAAGAAAAATGATGAGATTGAAGGCATGGTATTTATACAACACCTTTTCCATGGTTTGTTGTTAAATATTCTACAAAGTTATGACATTTGGTAATTATTAGAATGTTAAGCTTGTTAAATTAGAAAAATTTAATTCTACAAGTTGTACTTTTGATTTGTATTAGGTAAATGAGCCATGGAGGAAATACATGCACACTTCAAATGCATTTGACACAAAAATAAAGACATAATATCACATTTTGTATTGTGCTTGGTATATTGTAGGACATAAGGATTTATCTTTTTAATTATACTTTCTAAAAATTTTCTTGATACAAATTGTTACTTAAGAATTATGGTGTTTCTTTTCTTCTAATATTTTCAACCCTCATTTCAGGGAAGAGCTATGAAGATGGTTCCTTTAGATGGAGACTACACTTTTCCGATACAGGTTCCATCTAGAAACACCAAAAGCTCAGGTAATATCTATTGGCATATGGCTTCTAGTGTTGTCATTGATGGCAACCTAAGTCATTCATTTGATCCATAGTTTAGTATTGGTTCATACTAAGAAACAAAATGAAGATCAGGGTATCCAATTAAAGGTAAAGATGTCGATTTTTGTACTTCACCAAACTAATATTTTGAGTTGTGGATCTTAGAGAAAGATATGTTGATGTTCGTACTACCTTATTCAAGAAGTATCGAGGTGTGCATTTACTAGTGTATGATCTAGGAGATCCGGTGCATTGATTTTCTGGTTATTTGTGCTAGAAGGCCGACTTGGCGAATATAGCCATTGCAAATGCTTAAGGAGTAATTGGTTATTTTTTTTTGTGTTTGAACATGTTTTCACTATGATATGATTGACTATGGATGGTGCACATAATGAAATAGCTATGGATTTAACTAATAGTTGGAAAGTATTTTATGTTTTATGAAAACTAACATATGAATGATCAAATCTTTGATAGTGGATATATATATGAGATCGGTTGTATCATTTTAGAGAAGAGAATGGGTGTGATGTGAAGTATATTAGTGTGATGCAAAATTCAGAAGGATAATGGTGAAAATTTATCTATGTATGGTTTTATGATGTGAATTGTAGAGTAGAGCAGAGTAGAGTTGAGCGAATTGCAGAATTAGATAGAAGGTCCAGAATTTGATCTATGAGCCTAACCAAAACTGTAACCTAGCATAAGTAGATGCTATCAATTTAGTTCAAACCTTTAGATGGTCTAAATTTGAATATTTGGTAAGGAAATGAGCCTTCCTATTCTGAGCAGTGAGGTCTAGGCAGTGAGCCTGAATTCAAGTGCATTCCCTTTTGTAAAACTTATATTTGAGTACTCAAATTGTGGACTGACCTCCACCATGGTTTTTCCCCTAACAGGGTTTCCACGTAAAAATCCTTGTGTTATGGTGTTGTGGATGAATAATTTGTGTGTTTTAATCCTTCCTTTGGTTTAATGTTGAAATGGTTTAAATATCAGATTAATAAAGCTTAGATTTGCAGAACACTAGTTCACGCCCCTCTTAGTGTTCCCTTGAGTCCAACAATTGGTATCAGAGCTTAGTTCCTCGGAAGAAGTTTAGCAACTTGAGGTGGATCTTGGAATGTGATGGTCTTCAACAATAAATTTTTGTGGCAATTGATGATCTTGATCAGTCTAAAGATGAAGTCCAATAATTGAAAGCAAATCTTAAGGATGCTAAGAAATTCATTCAATCATTAAAGGATCGAATTGTTAAATCCAGGGAAAAGAGGAAGGATCTTTGTGATTAGATTAAGTAGAAAGAAAGTGAAAACATGGATGATGCTCACCTGAATCAAACCTTGAAGGAAATAACTCAAGAATGTGAAAAGCTTGCTAGAGACAATGCTACCCTAAAGCATAAAATGGAATCTATGGCGATAAAACTGACTAAGGAAAATGAAGAAAGGAAGAAGAATGAGGAGAATCTTGCTCAGTCCTTAAAAGAAAGATCTAATGAATGCAGAAGAATAAATGGAGAATTCATTCAATTAGAAAATGAATTACAAAAATCGAGAAACAATGAAGAAGAACTTGAAAAACAAATTATTATTCTTAGGAATGAACTTACTACTGCAAATGAATACAAGAAGAAGTTTAAGATTAGATTTTTTAAGCTTGATGAGTTGACTCAAGGACAAAAGAATGCTAAAGAAAAGAAAGGTATTAGATATGAGAAAGGAGAAAGTTCTGGATCTGGACAAATAAATTTTAGGCAAGTTAACCAGATGAACAAAGATGGAAGATATTTGGTAAGACAAGCAAATGCTCAAAATTTTAATGGATACTATTTTGCTTGCAATAAAATTGGTCATATGGCTACTCAATGTAGAAGTAAAATGAAATCAAGTGACTCATCATTCTCTAGTCAGTGCTTCAATTGCAACAAATTTGGTCATAAATCAATTGAATGCAAAAATGTGGCAAACTACTCTATTAGTAGAAGGAATGTTGAATGTTATACCTATGGAAGAATTGGCCCTATTTATAATCAATGAATATAAAGAGGATATAAATGGAATGATTGGTCTAGACAAGGAAATACTGTGTGCTACAATTGCAATAGATATAGTCACATTGCAATATTTTGCAAAAATAAAAATGTGGGTAGAAAAGGTCCGGTATACAAAGGAAAAAATAAATAGAAAGATGATAATGAAAAATGAAAAATGATTGTGGATGAAATAAGAGATCAGATGAAGAAGACATGCATAAGGAAGAATGAATCTAATGCTGGAAATGGTTCTACACTAGAACTTGCTTCCGGTAATTCCTCTGGAAATTGATCTCAGGCCATTGGCCTAGGGGGATTTTTTCAAGAAAATCCTTTTCCCCTATCTGTAGCTTGTATCGGATCACAAAAATATTGTCAAAATCAATATTAATGATCTACAAAGGCTTTGGAAAACTCTCACAAGGAAACTCAAAGAAATCATAGGTCTGCAGAAGAATTTTTCTCACGCTGTCTAAGAAAACAGGGTATCTGGAACACCTAGGGAAAAGGCATTTATTGCAAGTGTGCGAGCTATATAAGATAAGTTGAAACTCTCATTTTTCACTTTGCATCAAAGAAGAGAAGGAGGAAAGCGCTTTGCAAAAAAAATTCGAAGGAGCAAAAATAATTCGGCGGTGAATCTTGAAATCCATTAGGTACTTCAGTTGTTTTTGAATTTCCATATAATTTGGTGTGCGGTTGTACGGAATGAAAAATGGAACAAATGAAAGGGACGATTAAATTAGATGAATACAACAGTGAAAATATTAGAGCCATAAGAAATCTGTTGTCGCCCGATGAATTGAAAAGGGTGAAAGAAGACAAACACAAGAATTTGGAGATTTGGAATGAGTTTCCCTATTTCGAGAACGCAAAAATCGTTAAGTTTATTTTGAGTAGATTGAATGACGATATTTTAACTCTGGACAAACCCTATTCCATTTCAAAAGAAATAATTGAAAATTTAACTGGATTATGAAAAGTTGGGGATAACCAAGAAAGAAATCCATCTGGAATAAAGAAGTCGAAACCCTAACTAGAGTTATTGGAGATCAAAGGGCACTAATAATCTCGACAATCAAAAAAACTGTGACAAGGTACATTGCATATAGAGTATCATATAAAATATTTTTCAGAAATAGAGAAGGAGCAACTTAAGCAGGTGTGGTTTACATCTCTCACAAAATGATAATGGAAGGTCAGGACTTTGACCTATGCGGACTGCTAAAGGATCAACTGATGGAGAATGTGCAATTAATGAAGATGAAATATTACACTTTCAAATTTGGTCTCTGGTCATATGTATAGTCATGTTCTTTATGAATTGTTTACCGATGAACAATAATGTGATGTGGAAAGAAAATGAACCAATGTGCAAACAAATCTACACACACTCTGAGAGTTTGGAAAACTATGATTAAGCATATGAAAGTTTCTTTAAGAGTTTTCTAGGAAAGTTTGGCTCAGCTAGTATTTATTTTCCAGTAAAAATACTTGAAGTTGGTTCCTCTTTCGGTGAGATGGAGAGAAAAAATAAAAGAGAAAAAGAAACTGTCAACTATACTCCTCTAGAATGCAAGATTCCAAAAATTGAAGGGAAAGGAAAGGAATAGGAGATTGTGGATATACTAGATGAGGAATACAATGAGGAAAATGAGGACACACAAGGAGAAGCATGAGAATCATCTGAACTAGAATAAGAAAAGGAAATGATAGAAGCAAGTGAAAAAGAAGATGACTTGACAAAAGAGAAGCTACAAAAACTGACTCATAAGAAAGGTGGAATGCAAAAAATTGCTAAATTATGTTCTATCAGATCCTCATATGATTAGGATATGATTTTAAGTGTACTTAGTGCTCATGTTGTGCACAACTAGATCAAATTGGAGAGTTTGAAAAATATTTTACCTGAAGAAATGATTGAATGCTTGGAGGAAACTATGGACTCTGAGTCTCAAAAAAAAGAAGAAAGAGAAGTAATATTACATTTGAAGGAGTAGTTCAGGCTATCAATTACCAAGTTGAAAAAGAAAATGAATGAGCTAAGGAAATGTATAAGTTTGCATCTACAACTATTGCATCTGTTGGCCTCATGCAATGGGGAAATACAAAGAGAAGTTGGAGAAAATTGAAACCGAATTAAATGGGATTGGAAAAGGTTCTGATATATTTCAAGATCAGGATGGTACAATCAAGAAAAGGATTCAAGAGCTACAGTCCAAGCAAACAAAATTTTAGCTCACTAAAAACAAACTCATGGACACTTTTTGGAAAGTGAAGGACCTAATTGAATGTAGACTAAAATAGATGGTTGCGATACTGAGGAAAGGTGAAAATTAGAGGATGCGATCACAATTCTAGAATACCTCACTAAGATTTTCAATAGGATATATAAGAATAACAACATGATCATAATCATTGGGATTGCAATAGAATCTTGGAAGAAATTTCTTCCGAAAATGAAAGAAAATCACAAGATAATTTTCTAACTCAAGCAGCAGTTGTTCTTTTTCAATTTTTGAAAATAATTTTGAAGCAACAAGTTCTTTTGATCATATTTAAAAAGGGGAGATTAAACATGTGTTTTGTCAATTGTTAGCATAAGGCTTCTAGTTTTGTCATTGATGTCAAAGGGGGAGAGAGAACAATGAAAAATTCCTCATCAATCTCAGGGGGAGCTATGTTTTGGAATTTTGAAGTTTGGTAGCATACTCATATTAGTTTTTGACACTTAGTAATTTTTCAATAATTGTTGCCATCAATGCCAAAGGGGGAGATTGTTGGCATATGGATTCTAGTGTTGTCATTGATGAAAACCTAAGTCATTCATTTGATCCACAGTTTAGTATTGGTTCATACCGGCATACAAAATGAAGAACAAGATATCTGGTTAAAGGTAAAGATGTCGATTTGTGTACTTCACTAAAATAATATTTTGAGTTGTGTATCTCAGTGAAAGGTATGTTGATGTTTGTAATACCTTATTCAAGAAGTATCGAGGTGCACTTTTTCTAGTGTATGATCTAGGAGATCTAGTGCATTGATTTTCTGATTATCTATGCTAGAAGGCCGACTTGGCGAATATAGCCATTGCAGATGTTTAATGAGTAATAGTTTAAATGTTTTTGTGTTTGAACATGTTTTCACTATGCTATGATCGAATATGGATGGTGTGCATAAATAATTAGTCATGGATTTAGCTGACAACTAGAAAGTATTTTATGTTTTATGAAAGCTGACATATGAATGATCAAATATTTGGTAGCAGATATATATATGAGATCGGTTGTATCATTTTAGAAAAATAGATGGGTGTGATGTGAAGTATGCTAGTGTGTGGTGCAAAATATAGAAGGATAATAGTGCAAATTTATCTATGTATGGTTTTATTATGCGAATTGTGGAGTAGAGCAAAGCAAAGATGAGCGAAGTGTAGATTCAGACAGAAGGTCTAGAATCTGATCTATGAGCCTAGCCGAAACTATAACTTGGCATAAGTAGATTCTATTAATTCAGTTCAAATCTTTAGATGGTCTTAATTTGAATATTTTGTAAGGCAACAAGCCTTCCTATTTTGAGTAGTCAGCCTGAATGCAAGTGCATTCCCTTTTGTAAAACTTATATTTGAGTACTCAAATTGTGGATTGACCTCCACCATGGATTTTCCCCTAATAGGGTTTCCACGTAAAAATCCTTGAGTTATGGTGTTGCGGATGACTACTTTGTGTGTTTGCATATTTCCTTTGGTTTAATATTGAAATGGTTTAAATATCAGATTAATAAAGCTCAGATTTATAGAACACTGATTCACCCCCCCTCTTAGTGTTCCCTTGAGTCCAAGACTATCATACTCAAAGAAAAATTAGGAGTCATTCAATGATGAGATACTCATTTTTGGAGCTTTAGTTAAGAACTTTAATTTTTTGGCTGTGCATAGAGAATGTTTATGGAGGAGTGAAAACTTCCTTACAAATCAATTACCATAGTAGAGTTTGAGGTGAAATGCACTTGCTATTTTATGGTGATATGGATATCTTATAACCTATAGTTAATTTCTGTATCATAACAAATAGGATAAATAGTTGTTCATATACCATTATTTTAAATTCAAAATTGCTATACCTTATTCTAGGATCAAATCACAGGGGGAGTCTATACATAATACACCATTGTTTCAAATTCAAAATCGCTGGCTCTTTCAAAATTATTTGCTTCATTTATTTGATCTAAGATAGCCCCCTGTATAGAATATGCTCCCAAAATCATAGTAAATCCTTTATTCCAAGAAGATTGTTCAGAATCTTCCCATCATAACAATGAACAAAAGCATTAGTCATTAACCTGAATTTTGCAATAGTTTCATCAAATTTTTACTTTTCCACTCTCTTTTCCATTCTGAATTTTATTTCCAATTTCATCCATGAAGAACTTCCTTAGCCTATAGATCCTGATGTTAGCCATAACTTTACCAAGTGTTGAGGATAGCTTCAAGTTTTTACCCAAGCAAAAATTGAGAAAATTTGGCCTTAACAAATAAAATGTGTTGAAAAGCTCTTTAAAATTATTCTAGAAAAGAGTTACTAAGAGTATAATGTGCAGTTTTTAATTAACCTTTTTGCATGAATTCCATATCTTTGATTGGCTATTTCAAGCTTGATGACCTTCATCAAGAATGAGCAAACCTGGGCTCTCTAAAAGTAGTTTTACAATATGCTTAGCCTCTTTAGGAAGGATCTCATTTTTCTCACAAGTTATGTATACACAAATATTGTAGCCAATAAAAAGCACAATTTTTCTCCTATTCCACTCATGAAGCATCACCAAACACCTCAAATTTTTCAATTTTCCCATGATCTAGTTGCTCTTAACCAATTTTATAATCTCTTCATATTCACAATTTGAATGAATTTCATTCTAAAAGGTCCTTGATCTGTTTAGCATCTAAACTAGAATGTCAATACTCCACTTCTTGAACTCTCTTTCCCAAGGGAAAAACATGTTTTTTGGAGAAATAATCAAAGTCCTGCTTCTAGGAAATAATTCCAGGTAGGTCTTTAGAAAACTTATTTCTCATGCTTCGGGCGTAGGCATAACATTTCTCATTATTTCTCATGCTCCAAGCATAGGAAACACAAAACTTATAATGAGAAATGTTTTTCCTATGATAGGATAATGAGAAATAAGTTTAATAAAGGACCTACCTAGAATAATTTCGTATAAGTAGGCCTTCTATTATTTCTCCAAAAAAATGCTTTTCCCTTGGGAAAGAGATTTCAAGAAATGGAGTATTGACATTCCAGTTTACATGCTAAATAGATCACAGACCTTTTGGAATGAATTCATTTAAACTATGAATATGAAGATATTATGAAATTGGCTAAGAACAACTAGCTAATGGGAAAAATTTGAAAAATTTGAGGTGTTTGTTGATGCTTCATGAGTGGAATAGAAGAAAAGGTTTTCTTGTTATTAGATACAATATTTTTGTATACCTAACTTGTGAGACAAATGTGAGCCTTCTTGAAGAGGCTAAGCATATTGGAAAACTAATTTTAGAGAGCCCAAGACTGCTCATTCTTGATGAGGGTCATCAAGCTTGAAATAGCTGATCAAAGATATGGAATTCATGATTTTTTTAAAATTCAAAACTATGCATTATACTCTCAATAACTCTCTTCTAGAATAGCTTCAAAGAGCTATTCAACACATTGTATCTGGTAAGGCCAAATGTTGTCAATTTCTACTTGGGTAAAAAATCAAAGCTATCCTTGACACCTGGTAAAGTTATGGATAACAATAGAATCTAGAGGTTGAGGAAGTTCTTCATGGATGAAATCGGGAATAAAATTTAGAATGGAAAAGAGAGTGGAAAAGTAGAATTTGATGAAACTCTTGCAAAATTCAGGTTAATGATTGATGCTTTTGTTCATTGTTATGATAGGAAGATTCTGAATAGTCTTCCTAGAATAAAGGATTTTATTGTAATTTTGAGAGCATCTTCTATACATCATACTATCTTAGATAAAATAAATGAACCAAACAATTGTGAAAGAGCCAACAATTTTGAATTTGAAACAATGGTGTCTTGTGTGTCCATCCATCCATCTATTCACACAAAAAGGTTTTAGGAGAAAATCTCAGGGCGAATCTAAACCTTATTCTGTCAATCTCATTCTTGAATGGTTATTTACTATGGAGGTATGGTATGGTTGGTGATGCAAAAATTAAAAATTGCTATGACAATGCTATACTTTTAGGGAAATGAGTACATCCATCTCTTCATAGTTTTGGTTCGCTTATTGTTGGTTGTTGGTGATTCTTGTTATATATCAATATGCTGGTTATTATCTTGATCTCCTTTGTGATCAAAAGAATAGTGAAGTTCATTTCATTAATCATGACCATTTTGTAGTGCTATGACCTAGTTCTCTTTTACTTCTTACTCACTATTTCTCAATTACCATGTGCAAATGACTTAGAGGACAGATCTTTGTCACTATTTGACAATAACTTTCATTGTTTTTCAGATTATTTGTAATGATTCAATCACTGTTTGAAAATATTTTTCCTTTCTCATTCCTATAGGACATAGGACAATTCATAGTTTGCAACTCTCTAACAATTTTATTCCTTTTAGTGATCTTAGTCACCTAATTCAATGTGCTATCTTCTTTATTTCTCAGTGCTAACAATGCCTACATAGTGTTTTCTCAGTCATAGTTGCAGTGCTCCATTTCAAGATATTATGTTTCTTAGATATTAATGTTTCAATGAATTCACATTTTGTCTTGCAAACATCTTGTTGCACTTGTAGAGTTTTTTTGTGCATGTGATCAACGAATTAGTATGGGTTGACTACACTTGATCCATGAAGAATCAAAGCATATATTCATGCCACTAAATATCAATCCAATAGAGATCATTCAATTTATGCAAAGATAAAGAAGCCATTAAAAATACCACATTAAACCATGAAATCTTGATAAAACCTCTAATCTAATACATTGAAACTTATCCTATTGGGGGAGTGGTGCATTGATGTGGATAAACGAGCTTGCTTCAATCAGTTTTATTGAATAAAACTGATGAAACCATTGTGAGATGTGTTACAAAACATTATTTAAAACTAGATTAACATGATACAAGATATTTTAACATGATTTAGATTAAGATGATTGATATGGATGTATGCAAAGTTAATCTAAATGGATTTTAAACTAAAAATATTGAAACCCTAATTAACAAACAAGCTAAGTGTATGCATTTAAGTTACCATGGAAGATATTAATGAAAGCTAAGCTAATTAATGTAAGTAATTAAGCTAAAATGATACTAAGTAAATGCTAAATATGAGTGTGAGTGTGAGTGATTTCAACAAAATGAGTTTTCTCTAAAAAATATGGATCCATTTGTATCTAAATAGTGACCTATTTATAGGAAAGAAAATGAGAAATGAAGGGTTAAGATTAAAAAGGTTAATCAATGGTCAAGGATGGAAGAAGTTGAAGGCATGGATTCCCATAAAGGGCTAAAAATTCAAGATGATATTTAATCAAAGGCTTACATTTATCCAAACAAACACACTTACAAGACTTGCACACCAAGTCTTGTAAGTTAACTTGCACATGAAGTCTTGTAAGCTTGTTTCAAAAAGGAATATTCTCTTGGAATATCCTTATGGGTGAGGAAAATAGATATTTAGCAAATTAAAACAAATTTTTAATGTGTAAAAGGAGAAAAAATATTCCATGAGAATATTCCCTTTTTGGAGGAATGTGCAAAGGAGGAATATTGCCTTGCAAGTGGGAGGGAATTAGATTAATTAGGAATTGATAATTAAGGGGAATTAGAATGATATTCATTAAATAAAGTGATTTAATGAAAAGGGGGAAAGTGAAATGATATTTAATTAAATAACTTAGAGTTATTTAATTAAATAAGAAGGCTTAGGGATTTTAATAAAATAACTTGATGTATTTAATTTAATAGGAAAAAATTTTAGCATGAAAGGGAGTGAATTAACCTGATTAAATTAATTAGATTAATAGATGAAAATGACATAATTAATTAAATAGCTAGGCTAATTTAATCGATTAAGCGAAAAGAGGATGAATTTCAAGATGAAATGATGTTAGTATACTTGATTCAAGTGTATGATATCATTCAAGACATTTTTAAGTGTCTACATTTTTCCCCTCTTTGAAGCAATGTAATTGTTGCATTGGTTCAAAGACTGATGCTGATGAAGATGCAAAAATGGATATTGATGATCTCTTTGAGATTTTGATAGCCAAGCTAAAGTTAATTGATATGATTGATTGATTGATAACATTTTTGAGGATTCAAAACAATGAAAGGATTGTGTTGAATAACACGTGGATTGATAGGGAATGATATATCCCAATGATGGTTGATTTGATAAATTTGATCAAGATTTTATAGCAAGGCTAGGAACAAAATTCGTTAGATGATTTAATATTGATATAAAGATAGTTGGTTTCTCATTTTATGATGTTCATTCTTATGATAATGGTTTCTAGCACCAAAATGTGACCGATGGATTATTATGGGCTGAATACACTTGATCCATGAAGAATCGAAGCATATTCATGACACTAAACATCAATCCAATAAAGATCATTCAATTTATGCAAAGATAAAGAAGCCATTTAAAATACCACATTAAATAATTAAATATTGATAAAACCTATAATCTAAGACATTGAAACTTATCTTATTGGGGGAGTGGTGTCATTTTGATGTGGAGCAATAACCCTTTCCCAATCTCATGGATAAATGAGCTTGCTTCAATCAATTTTATTGAAGAAAAGTGATGAAACCATTATGAGATGCATGATGAAACATGATTTAAAACTATATTAAAATGATGCAAGCTATTTTAACATGATTTATATTAAGATGATTCATATGGATTTATGCAAAGATAATCTAAATGGATTCTAAACTAAAAATATTGAAACCCTAATAAAAAAACAATCTAAGTGTATGCATCTAAGTTACCATGGAAGTCATTAATGAAAGCTAAGATAATTAATGAAAGTAATTAAGCTAAAATGATACTAAGTAAATTCTAAATATGAGTGTGTGTGAGTGATTTCGATAGCATGAGTTTTGTTTGAAAAAGATGGATCCATTTGTCTCCCAATAGCGACCTATTTATAGGAAAAAAAATGAGAAATGAAGGGTTAAGATTAAAAAGGTTAATCAATGGTCAAGGATGGAGGAATTTGAAGGCACGGATCATGGATTCTCATCAAGGGCTGAAAATTAAATATGATATTTAATCAAGGGCTCACATTTATCCAAACAAACACACTTACAAGACTTGCACAATAAGTCTTGTAAGTTAATTTGCACATGAAGTCTTGTAAGTTTGTTTCAAAAAGGAATATTCCCTTGGAATATCCTTATGGGTGGGGAAAATAGATATTTAGGAAATTAAAACAAAGTTTTAATATGCAAAAGAGGAAGGAATATTCCATGGGAATATTATTTTTTGGAGGAGTGCAGAAAGGAGGAATATTCCCTTGGAATATTCCTTTGCAAGTGGGAGGGAATTAGACTAATTAGGAACTGATAGTTAAAAAAAAGTTTTAATTATGTCAATTAGGGGAATTAGAATGATATTCATTAAATAAAGTGATTTAATGAAAAGGGGGAAAGTGAAATGATATTTAATTAAATAAATTAGATTTATTTAATTAAATAAGAAGACAGGGATTTAAATAAAATAAATTGATGTATTTAATTTAATAGAATGGAATGTTAGCATGAAAGGGATGAATTGACCCGATTAAATTAATTAGGTTAATAGATGCAAATGACATAATTAAATAAATAGCTAGGCTAATTTAATCAATTAAGCGAAAAGAGGATGGGTTTCAAGATGAAATGATGTTAGTATATTTGATTTGAGTGTATGATATCATTCAAGACATTTTTAAGTATCTACAATGCATAATATGTAGTTAAGATGCCTTCAAATGGAGCTCTTTTATAGAGGTAGTAGGATAACGGTGTCAATAAAATAACAGTGTTAGTGTGAGGTATGATAGTAGATACAATGAGAATGGAAGGTATAACATTTTGACAATAAAAGAATCATGTATTTGATACCATAGTAAAAAGTTAGTAATTGCATTTGGTTTGTTAAACATGGCCCCTGGTACAACTATTAGAGTTGTTAAGAACCTTCAAGTATGTTTTGATTTTCACACTACATCTAAATTCATCTCCTAGATTGTTGCAAGAGAAATTGTTCTGAGAGATGTGAACCATTTCCATCATTTTAAATAGGGACATTGTTCTTGTGGAGAATATTGGTGATGCTAGTGAAACAATCTAAAATATAGGCTTTCACTATACTTTAATGTGCACTACATCAGATATCCAATAATAATAAAGAGACATCCATCAAAGCATAACAACATGGATATTTTTGTCATATGTTGTAATTACAAGTTCCTTTCTAGATATACATGAAAATCTGGAAGCATAGACAAGGCAAACGAACTGTTTCAAAAAATGCCACAAAGAATTGTGATATCATGGAAGGTTGTGATTAAAGGATATTTTAAAAATGGATTTTATTGAAAAGTACTTAGAAAATTTTAAGAAAATACAACTAGTGGGTGTAAATCCCAACTCCTCAACCTTTAAAAGAATCACTATATGCCTCCATCACAACACCATATGGTTTGTTTCTGGCCTTTGTGGTGATGTGGGAAAACATTTTGAGGCACTCGCTTTCCCACAAACTATTCAAGTCATGCCAACGGTGATGTAGGAAACCTGACTCGCCTCCATCGCAACACCACACGGTTTGTTGTTGGCCTTAGCAGTGATGTAGGAAAAGCATGTTGAGGCACCCACTCTCTCAAAAAATCTTCAAGTAATACCAATGGTGAGCGAGAAAGCCTGAAGTCAAGATTTCCCGCATCACCACTGGCATGCCTTGAAGAGCTTGCGGGGGAGTGGGTGCCTTCCATGATATTACATTTCTTTGAGGAATTTTTTGAAATAGTTCGCTTGCCTTTTCTATGCTTCCACATTTTCATGTATGTCTAGCAAGGCACTTGTAACTACAACATATGACAAAAAATCCCTATTGTTATGATTTAATGGATGTCCCTTCATTATTACTAGATATTTGATGTAGTACATATTATTATAGCGCATGCCTATTTTTTAGATTGTTTCATTTAGCATCACCAATATTATCCACAAGAACATTGTCCCAACCTAAAATGATGGAAATGGTTCACATCTCTCAAAACAATTTCTCTTGCAACAATCTTGGAGATGAATTTAGATGCAGTGTAAAAATAAGAACATACTCGAAAGTTCTTAACAACTCTAGTAGTTGTACTAGGGGCCATGTTTGACAAACCAAATGAAATTGCTAACTTTTCACTTTGGTGGTAGATAAATGATTCTTTTTTCTTCTATTTCACAATATTAATTAAAAGTATTGAATCTAGAAATACCCTACTACCTTCATTTGCCAAGCCAATTTCTCCAATTTTGCATAGCTCTCCCATGTTTTTGGATGTGATCTGTCTCCTACAAAAAAAATCATGTACCATTTTATGCCCTTCAATGCCCTTCAATCCAAATACATGTAGGTATATTTTTAATTCCTCTATCTTTCATCAATCTCCTTACTATTTGAACCTCACCATACCTGCCCGCTTCTACATAAATATTTTAGAGAAGAAACATAAGTTTCAACATTTTTAGGATCCAACTAAAAAAGAAGTGTTGTTGGAATACTCAGCCTATATTCATATTTTTGGAGTGAAAAAGACACTGAGAGTGAATCAGTGTTATTAACTGTTTTGACAAATTTTAAACAAACTGAAATAAAACTGATTTATGTTCTCATTTATCAATGATAAACTCATTCATGTATTTGAATGCAATCACATTTAACTAAAATAAGAAGTATGGTAGTGAAATATGGCATATTAAAGCATTCACACAAGGAATTAGACAAACCATAGATAAGAAAAATGACACAAGATATGCTGAGTGGAAAACCCTCCTAGGGTAGAAAACCACTCCTTAACTGCTACCTTTCTAGGCTTTTATTTTAATAACCTCTTTTAACAATTGCCTCATAGGCTGATTTCTGAGCACCAAATCAAGGAGCACCAACCCCTCTTTTAGAAACACCAATTTCAAGGAGCACCAACCCCTTTTATGTTTTCAGTAAGACATACAATGATATAGAGGATCTCCCTATTTCTCTTGTTTCTCTCAAGTGCCTCTTGACGGACAATGCCTACAATCCTCAAGGTTCAAGAATGATCCTCTAGAATTCCAACCATTGTAAATCCTTAAGACAACTTGATATTTAATTCATATTTCTTATTTTCAATCTCAAAACTCAACATTTCTTCAATACAATAGCTGTGTTTTTTCACTGCTCTTCACTGTCATTTTTTTTGTTCTCCAAAAAAAATAGTTAACACTTTCTCTCTATTTTACAAGTAATCTAAAAAACCCTTATCTCTCTGTTTTTCTTCTTACACATATTTCATCATTACATCTCAAGAAATTACAACACAATGACTTCTTTCTCATTTTTTGAAACAATAGAGGTAAATTTCAAAGTACCCAACTTCTATCGAACAATGTTTCCAGGTATTGCTATGAGTTTGAGAAAATGTTCAACATGGAGGTTTTCTTCTGTAAAACATGGTCAAAGAATATGCAGTATTTAGAAAGAATATTGAACCCTGTACACACAAGGAGCCTGCACAGGCAATTCTAAACCAAACAACATTAAAACAAAAAAAGTATTCCATGTACAATACCCCCAAAAATTGTTGCAACAACAATGTAACCGAAACCTCATTATAGTGCACCCAAAAAAAACTATCATCGAATCCAAGTGAAAGACTAAAAGGATTTGCAGAACGCATGATTACCCACAAATCAAAAACACCATCCCTTAAAGCAGGAGCATAATTAATATCATAAAATATTTTAGTATGCATTTCAGATTACTTCAAACTAACATACATTATTTCAGACTACAAATAAAATAAACCCATTTTATCATTTTCTAGAAAGAAGTAAACACTTTTCTTCTATTATATGAGCCAATAGAAGTAATGGTTCTTCAAAAGATAGTTGATAAGGTGAATACCTAAGGAGAACGATGGAGAGATTGTCATGAAGGTATTTACCAAACCGACAGAGAGCCAAAATGACCAAGAATTCTTCCAAATTTGATCCTTCACCCAAAGACAAGAAGTTGACACAACCATCGACCAAGGCATGAAACATTCAGATACCTCCATTCGTTGTCAAAGAGTTGCAGAAACCCAAAAAACACTATGTAATGACTGTGAGAAGATCTCTATGGTGGCGGCCAAGATAGGGTTCGAAACCCTCAAACATGTGAAACAATATGATTGCCCTAAACATTCCAAAGCAAAATAGTCGATGACTTTCCTAGTGTTGATAAAGTTTGAAGTCCGAAAGGACTGAATTCATAAGTAGAAACCACATAATGCATTCTAAAATCCGTGGCCAAACTAATACAATGTATGCCGACAAACTCATTACCACCGAGTGCATACAAACCATCGATCATCATTATCAAAGTCCAATGATTAACCAAGTAAGAATACTGACATAATTATGTCATTAGAAATTTTCCATGACCACTCAAAACAAATGTCAATTAGCTTAGCCATCAATGTTTCCAAGAAATCAAAAACCATATACCTATTTTCGGCCTTGAGGCTTGATGAAATATTTAAACATAAGACCTGATTCCAAGCAAATGTAATGATCAATTTATTGACTTTTATTCAAAGCCGATTACCTTGACATAATGCCTGATATAACCAATGAGTTATGAAATAAAGGCTAATTCCATGCCAATTTCAATGTACCAAATAACCATTCCCAATTCAATATACCATATGCCCAAGCCATTATCAATTGTTTAAGGAAACCCGATAGGGTTTTCTTACAACTAAAAACCAACTGCATTTGATAATTTCAAGAACCAAGATAGCTGAAAGCATTACCTAAAAGAGTTTGAATAGAGAAACACAACTCTGATGTTGTTCAAAAACCTTTATCAATGCCATGATGTTAGAAATTTGAACAAGCTAATAACATATAAACCTATAGGTCACTGTAGCACAAAATGGAAAACCATAATTATACCACCTGAACATGGAAACATTATCCTGTAGACAATATTCCTTAGGATCTGCACATGGAGTCAAGATATCAGTTCCATAAAAAATAACATCATAATGCCGAAGAAGTATGCCAAGATAGAATATAAACACTGCAAGTGAATAAACAACCACAAAGATGCCAATCTGAAACACAATATTGTCATCAAGGAAAAATAGAAAAATAGAATCTCAACAAACTCCCCCTTTGTCCTTGATGGCAAAAACTGAGCCACCAAATCAAAATACTGAACCAGAACCAAGAGCTCATAATTCTCCCCCTATTTTTCACAAGGATAAAGGGAAGACAACTGTGAAATTGCATGAAGCTGCAGATATAGCAATGGAGCAGCAAAGTATGAGCTGCAAAGAGAGTTGACCAGCTCTCCCTATCACCAAGATAGAGTATTAAGATAGCAAATATTGAGAGACAACTCCCAATCTAGACCAAAGTATTTCAAATACCTCTTTAGCCAAAGGTTTAGTAAAGATGTCAAAAACCTATGCTTATGTAGGAACATATTGCAAAGAAACATCATTAGCCAACACCTTTTCATGAAGAAAGTGAAATTTGATAGTAATATGTTTAGTGCGAGAGTGCATAACAAGATTTTTGGAGATATTAATCGCACTAGTATTATCACACAAAATAGAAATAGGTTTAAGAATTTCAATACCCATGTCAGATAGAGTTTGTGACATCTAGATTAATTGAGTACAACAAGAGGTGGCAGCAATATATTCTTCTTTAGCAGTGGAGAGTGAAACAAATTCTTATTTTTTACTGTGCCATGCCACTAATCAATCACCAAGAAAGAAAGAAACACCACTGGTGCTTTTCCTATCATCTAGACAACCAGCCCAGTCGAGATCAGTATATGCAATTAATGAGAAATCATTGCTTCTGGGATACCAGAGTCCATAATCAAGAGTGCCCTAAACATATTTAAGAATCCTTCTAACAACATTAATATGAGATTCCTTAGGAGATGACTAAAATCTTGCAACCATGCAAACAACTTGCATTATGTTAGGTCTTGAGGCTATTAGATATAATAGGCTACCTATCATTGACCTATAGTCAGTTGGATTTACAGTAGGAGAATCATCAACCTTGCTGAGTTTGCAGCCGGTAACCATTGGAGTGCTAATTGGATGACATTCATCCATTTGGAATTTCTTTATTATCTCTCTTGCATATTTTGTTTGAGAGAGAAAAATATCAGTTTCAAGATGAGAGATTTGAAGACCTAAGAAGAAGGATAGTTCTCCCAACATTGACATTTTAAATTCAGATTCCATAATCTGAGAGAATTTTTTACTCAAAGCAATATTGTTGCAGCCAAAGATAGTATCATCAACATAGATTTCAACAACCATAATATCAGAACCTTCAATCTTAACATAAAGATTGATGTCTACACCTCCTCTAATAAAAACTTTTGATATCAAATGATTATCCAGTCTAGAGTACCAAGCTCTAGGAGCTTGTTTTAGGCCATATAGAGCCTTTTTCAGCCTGTAGAAATGATTAGGAATTTTTTTGCAAGTAAACCCTTTAGGTTGCTCTATATAAAATTTTTCATCCAAATAACCATTCAGAAAGTCAGTTTTGACATCCATTTGATATATAGTAAAGTTTTTGAAAACAAAATAACCCAAGAATATTCTAATAGATTCAAGTCTAGCTACAGGTGCAAAGGTTTCACCAAATTCAATACCTTCTTGTTGAGCATATCCTTTGCAAACATATCTAGCCTTGTTACGAACAACATGGCCATTTTCATCATGTTTGTTTCTGAATATCTATTTTCCTCCTATGACATTTTTGTCATCTGGTCTTGGGACTAATTCCCAAGGCTGATTTTTTTGAATTTGATCAATTTCTTCCTTCATTGCATTAAGCCAAGATTCATCAGTTAGAGCTTCATCAATTTTTTTGGGCTCAAACTATGTAATTAAAAAGAAATCAGTAAGCTTAGCTATGTGAGATTTTTCATTAGAGTTAACAGTTCTTCTCCTTGTTTGAACTCCTGTAGATTTATCTCCAATAATCAGATCTTTAGGATGGCTTCTAGTAAGAGATTTTGAAGGAGTTTTTGTTACAATTTTTTTACAACTTAATTCAGCACTTTTAGAATTTGTTTTAGGTAGTTTAGGACTTACTGATTCTACTTCCGGCTTTGCTATTTCAAAGCCTTCTGAATTTATTTCAAGTTCAAATTCTTTTTTCTCATCATCCTGCATAGGTTCAACATCTAAAAGTAGATTTTCATCAAATTTGACATTGACAGATTCAATAATCTTATTCAACCTATTATTAAAGCATTTATAGGCTTTTCTATGAGTAGAGTATCCTAAAAAGATACCTTCATCGGACTTAGATTGAAAGCTTCCTAAGTTATCATCATATCTCTTGATAAAACATTTACAACCAAATATTATGAAGTATTTAATTGGGGAAAATTTACCATACCATAGTTCATATGGAGTGAAATTGGTTTTCACTCTGATTTGTACTCTATTCAGGATATAGATAGTTGTATGAACAACTTATTTCCAGTACATGTTTGGCAGTTTTGCTTCATCCAACATAGTCCTTTCCATCCCTTTTATAGTTGTATTATTTCTCTCAACCACCCCATTCTGTTGAGGTGTTCTCACAACAACATATTGTCTTTTTATGCCATGTCTTTCACAGTAGTCAATGGATTCTTGTGAGGTGAATTCACCACATTTTTCAAATCTTAGACACTCAATTTTAAATCTGATTCCCTTTCAACCATTTTTCTAAAGACTTTAAAACATTCAAAAGCTTCAAATTTATGCTTGAGAAAAGTAACACATACCATACAAGAGTAGTCATCAACAAATAGCATGAAATATTTCTCACCATTGATAGATCTAGTCCTTATAGGGCCACATAAGTCTGTATGAACAAGTTGCAGAGGCCTAGTAGAAGAATGTTCTTTACATTTAAAGCTTACCTTCGTTTTCTTTCCTTTGAGACACTCTTTACAACCTGTATTTTCAAGTTTTCTTAAGATAGGCAGACCTCTTACATTTTGGTTCTTGCTGATCCTAACCATATTGTCAAAATTAATGTGACCTAGTCTCTTGTGCCACAATCAACTTTCTTCAACATGACTCATTAAGCACATACCCTGATTGTTTTCATTTCCAGATGTGTCAAGAAGATTGTAGACATTTCCCTAAGTCCTTCTTCCAACAACAATAGCTTTTCCAAGCTTATTTTTAATCTCACATCCTTTGAAGTGAACAAAACCTGATAGCCATTGTCAAAAAATTGACTGAAACTTAGAAGATTGTGTTTTAAACCTTCTACGTAGTACACATTGTAGATAGGAGTGTCTTCATTTAGAAGAAGTGACCCTCTACCTTTGATTTGTATACCTGAATTATCTCCAAACTTCACATATCCACCTACATAATCTTCAAGATTAGTGAATTTTTCTTTGTCACCAGGCATGTGGTTTGAACAACCATTGTCCAGGACCCATAAGTCCTTTTTCTTGGAGTGGAAAGAAGTTTGAACTAACATAGTTTGTTCTATGTTGATAGTTTTAGGTTTCCAAACCTTTTTAGTTTTCTATTGTTTATTCTGCAGATCAGCTTTGCATTGCTTAGCAGAATGACCCATGGAATTGCATGTGAAGCATCTAATATTTCTAGCAAAGTCAAGATTTTTCCTATAACTAAATCTAGGTGTTCTAGGATTCATAAACCTACAAGAGCTCACTTTGTGGCCAAATATGTTGCAGAAATAAAAACACCCATAAAAGAAAGGGTTAGAATTATGTGATATTCTGTTATTCCTAAAAGGATGAACATGATCCTTGTGGATACCAAAATCTGCAAATGGTTAGCACAACTCTAATATCCTCATAGAATAATACAATATTCTTCAAAATAAATGACAAAAATAATCCAAGCATGCAAAGAAGACATGAAGTATATCTATTCTATGATGGATTGGTGCTATTCTTTGTGTAGAAGATAGCCCTTTCCCAATCTTTGATAAGCAAGATTTCCAAGATGATAGTGATAATGCAAATGCATGTGACAATGGACAAAATTAGTTCTCAAATCAAGAGAATAACTTTGCATGAGAGTGTGTTGTCAAATTTGTGTTGTGGTTGTGATGTTGAAAAGCCTTTCTTTTATAGATTCAAGGTTAGGAGATTGAGAGATTTTGACGAATGTGGCACTAAAACCCAACAAATAGGAGAGAGCCACTTGTCACAATGTGATTGGCCCATGATTGTGCAATTTTTGGTCAATGTGCCCATTTCAAATTTGAAAATGGAAATAAATGAATATGGTTGAGGGATTTGGGGGGAATTTTGTTTGAACAAAAAAGTCAAACAAGGGGAGCTAATGAGGGCATATTCCTTGGGAATATGCCTTGTGAGGAAAATAGGTGTTTTAATAAATGAAATTAAATGATTTATTGTGCAAGTGGATGGGACATGGGTTAGTCTTAGTATTAATAAGAGATTTGACTAATTAAGCTAGTGGTTAGGTGGTGTGACATTTGATTTGCATTTTTGGGTTTATTTTAAATCAAATGAGAGGAAAATGATTATTGAGCCATTTAATTAAATATATGTGATTTAACTAAATGAAGAGACTTTAGGAGATAATTAAATAATTTGATTAATTAATTAAGAAGAAAATGATCAAATATGATGTTAATCAACAATGTTGATTTTGCATGTCTACATTTTTTCCCTCTTTGAAGCAATGTACTCGTTGCATTGGTTCAAAGAATGATGCCGCTGACATTGAAATTAAAAAAAATATTATTTTTTTAGATGCCCCAACGAAAAGAAGTACGTTATATATTCCCCTTCGAGAGATCAAGCGAAAAGATTAGATTTGAGGTTGATTTTGTGATAAACAGGTTGAAAATGGATGTATGGACGGTTATGACTATATGATATATATGATAATGATGATGTAAATAAGATGTTTGAAAGATGCTTAGAATAAAAAATTATATTATCCTGAACAAATTAAATGATTATGAAAATAAGATGTGAGATGAATGCGATGGATGATGTTGTCTTATGATGATATGACATGATTATGCAAGATGCAGGATGGATGCATTGTTAGCATGAAAGAGGATAGAAGAATGAGAGGGATGAACCCTTAAATCCGAGAAGATGCGAAAGTCCAACAAGTCCCCTAGTCATCGAGACTTTATTGGATATGATGAATAATGATGTATTGCTTATCCAAGGATGGGAGAGATAAAGAGCATATCCTTCTTTATGTTTGATAACACACCTAGGTGCGATGCATCAAGGTATTAAGAAACAGGATGGCGTTATGCCTAGTGTGATGGAATTTGACTTGTCAAACAGATAGGAGTACTCTTGTTTACACTTGAAAAATGAAACCTTATTCAGAATGAAGTTCAGATATTCAAAACATCTCGAGCCAAAACATAAAAAGGCAAGCCTTATTATGTGGTCAACAAGACACCTAAAACATCCTTCCTACAAACAAAACAAAGTATGTATGGCAAAGTTATTTTACAAGAATATCCAACAAGCACATCAGATAAAAAGATAATGATCATTGCCCCATTCCTTTCTCTCTAAACCTATTTTGTTTAGGCATCATCGAGAGGTCCTTGGAATGAGCACAAAATAAGATAAGTATAAACAAGACCAAGATAAAGTAAATAAACAAGCTAATAATCTTTGTACCGCTAACCAAGGCTAAACTACGGGATTACCTGATGCTAATGTCCATCACCGAAAGGTCACATTCCTAGGACATGTGATCAGGGTTTTGATGAGATTGATTGGATGATAAGCTATTGATACTCTGAGTTGATCAACTTGCTGAATCATTGATCTAGACTTGAGACTTTGATGATTGAGCGTTCATTTTTAAACCTACTAGACTTGCTTCTGATTGCTTCACTAGAGAATGAAGGCGATGATTGATTTATTATGAGCGATGATCATTACGGGTGAAAGCGAGATGAGACAGGTGCACCATTTTGGGTTTTTCAGATATTTTGAGGCTTTTTTTATTTTTTGGATTGTTCTACAAATGTTTTTGGTATTTTCACATTTTTCAATGTTTTTGGTATTTTCGAGATTTATGAAGAAGAGACTAACTTAAAGACCTATCCTAGGGGTCTCGGGAGCTGATCCATAGATTAGCCTTGCCTACATTATAAACACAAAGACCACGTAGTTCGACTAATGACAAACTTGACTCAATGATAAGATATATGGGAAAACGGATTGCCATTACGACAGATGCTTGAAGGACTGAACTAAAATGTGAAATAAATGGACAAACAGATTGTCATTGTGATGGACGCCTAAAGGATTGACCTAAAATGACTCGAGGGATGATCAAAGATCAACCTTGCTTATGTTCAAGCTCAAAGATGACGTAGTTCGGTCGACAATTGACTTGGTTGCTGATGAGATAAATGTGCAAATGGATTTCCATTGCGACGGACGCCTAAAGGACTGACCTAAATGTGAAAAAGATGGGAAAATAGATTGCCAATGCAATGGATGCCTAAAGGACTGGCCTAAATGTCTCGGGGGATGATCAAAGATCAACCTTGCCTACGTTCAAGCTCAAAGATGACGCAGTTCAGCCGATGACTCCGTTTTTGATTTTTTTTGGATTTTGACATGTTTTGGATGTTTTTGATTTTTCTTTTCAAATGTTTTTGAGTTTTCTGATGTTTTTGAATTTTTGATGAGTTTTGAATGTTTTTGAGATTTTTTGATGTGTTATGGATGTTTTTGAATTTTTGTTTTTCTGACGTTTTTAGATTTTCGCATGATTTTGACAATTTGGATACGGATATGCGATGATATCAGTGCTCTATTTTGGGATTTTGTTGGAAACCAAGCTTATTTTTGATCGATCAGTTTAATTGGATTGATAGTTTGACTAAGCGTGTTAAGTCAAAAAAAAGTGATAATGCACTTGAAAACTGTAGGAAGTTGTGTTATCCTAGAGTAAACTCATACAAGAGGGTAGTTTGACTAAGTGTGTCAAGTCAAACGAGGTGGTTTTGGATTTGATAATTTGGCTAAGTGTGTTAAGCCAAACAAAGATGATAATGAACTTGTAAACCCAAGGAAGTTGTATTATCCTAGAGTAAACTCATGCACAAGATGATAGTTTGACTAAGTGTGTTAAGTCAAATAAGGTGATGATTGATTGGATTCGATTGATCAAGATTGATGAAGCTTGATTTGGAAAATAATTGTTTTGATGATTTGATGTGATACTGACATGCACATTAGATGCAATTGATATGGATTGTCTTGGATTGATGTTTTATGAAAGATAGATCTTGATAAGGAACATCTTCCTATCAAAATATGCCATGGGCTAGTGATTTGGATCTTTGGCTCACAAATGCTTGACCAAGTTGATGTCAAAATTTGCCCAATGTTCGGACCACTAGATAAGTTAGAGGAAATATATCAAGATCTATTCTCAAAGAAATATGTAAATATTTGCCCCCAGTGTCTAGCAATGTTTGAAAGGCCATGGGTGGATTCTTGGATAGATAGATGGATGAATGGATATGGATCATCTTGTGATAAGATAAGGGTGTTCACATAGAGGATTCTCATTTGGATATTGCTCAGATAGCATTGGGTAGGATGGGATCATTGAAAATGACCCATGTCAAGATGTTTGCCATAAGAAAGTGTAAAGTGTGCACCAAAACTTCATCAAGATCAAGATAAGGTATATAGATGGTAATGGGTTGGATAAAATGGTTCATGTATGAACGAATGATATGGATGGAATGTTGGATTTATTATGGATGTGATAAGATTCTTTCTCCTAAACTGACACATGTAGATGCTCGATTCTACACATGATGCCTTTTTGCTAGGTTTTCATCATGGTACCTGTCCAAAGTGCCACCGAAGTGGTTTTCACTAAAGGATGATTTTTTTCTTTACTATTTTCAATCCTTTTTTTGATTTTTGATTTTTTTAATTTTTTGTATTTTCTGAGAGATTTTAAGCTTATGCTAAACCACCTGGTGTTGTGACATTGATGCTTCTTTCATAATGTGCCATTGATATCCTACTTGAAGAAGCTACTTTGCTAGGATACGTGCACTTGAATGCAACTTTTGAGATCCCTGATCTACTTTGTTGATATCGGAGTTAACTCTATCTTTGTGCGCACATCACAATAGAGTGCCTTATGAATCCTTATGATGAAGGGTCATTGCCAACACATGGTCAATGTACGAACTGGATATCATGCATGGAGGCATGGATGGAGTGTGTTGAGGAGTAAAAGATGGATTGGTTGATAGTTTGGAGCCTTTGAGTCTCCAAACTTGGGAAGATGAGCAATGATGGGTGGATACGGAAGTGTGTGTGGAATTAGGACCAACTACTTGATACACTTTGTATGTCGCTTGAGAATCTTGCTTTTTCCTTTATGGATATCTTTGATGGATACTTTTCCCTTTTTTATTTTGCCCCATAGTTTCTTTGACTAATGGATTTTGATAGGGATAATCATTCTTTGTATTCTTTGGTATCCACTTGTATTTGATTTGTCCTTCGTGCTTTTCTACTTTTTCTTTGATAACATTCTTCGTGCTTTGATTCAAATATACCTTATTTTGATGTTGGTCCCAATTCGTGGATGGGGTGACTGATGGATGAAGATTCATGACATGGCCGGCTATAGTATTGGCATTGGTTTCATCATAAGGATTCTTCATACTCCCTATTTTGATGTTTACTTGAGATGAAGTTTCCCCCAGTATGGTGGTAGTCGCATAGATATGTTTATATCCCTTGATTTCCGAATAACCAAGGCCTTTATGCTTAGGATTGCCAGCAATATGTACTGGTTCTAGGATACCTTGTTCTTGTAGGCCTAATCCTCTACCTTGATAATTCATCTGTTGAAAAAACTTATTTTCAATAGGATATGATTTACCTTGGAAACAAGGTGCTAATCCTTTTCTGCTTTGTGGTGTATCTTCAAAAGTGATAACTTCTTCATTGATAAAATAGATTTCCCTTAAAAAGGTGAGTGATCCAATTTTATAAGTGATAGGATCCTCTACATGTGGGATGACTTCCTGATTGATATATTTGGCTTGATCTTGTGAGATATCAAATTGTAATGCTCCGTCAAGAAGTGTTGATGATTCATTGTCCTTGTAAAATTCTTCCTCATGATCTATTCTTGATATTCTTTCACATGACATTTATAATTCACAACTTCTGTAGAAGCATTCTTCATGACCCATTTCTGATATGTCTTTGCATTTATCTATATCTTGACCATGTGTATAAATGTTAAGAGTAGGAGACTCTTGTTTTGAATGACGATCATCTACGTGTCCATCCAAAGAAAACATCTTGTGGGTTGACAAAGGGGTGTGTGCTATATGGATATGATCATCATTTGTGACATCTTGTATAGATATAAGAGTGCCCATTATATCATTATAGTATCTTGGAGATAAGAATTTTTGATCTCGACTAATTCTAGAATTCTAGAATTACTTTTGACATGTTTTGGATCAAGTTCTCGACATGGGTCAATTTCAAAGGATGAATTTCTTATAGTGGGTTCTTGGACATCGTTCTTAGGCATGGAAAGTGGCTCAATATCCTTTTGATATTTGAGGATTCCTTTACTATCTATAATCATGAGGTCGAGGGATGTCAATATGTCGTTGGAAGGGCCATTGCTAGATCTTGATGGAAGATTTTTATCATGCTTTGAAATACCTTCTTGAGATATGTCCTCTAATTTGTTAGGTGATGTAGAGACATTTTTAACATGGTCATTTGTTGAGGGATCTTGGTTTATGTCAATAGGATCAAATAACATAAAAACTCCTTGAAATAGATCTTTGTAGGAGGGGTCTTGATTATGACTAAAAAATGGCTCTTGATGTATGTTGATTTGATCATCAGATGAGGTGGATATATCTTCAAGGTGTTCCTTGATGGATAGATCTTGATTATTGTTTTCAACAATTGTGGTGGGATTTTGTTGTAAACTTTGTTGAGAGAGTAATGCCTATGTTTGTTGTTGAGCCAACAATGCTTGTTGTTGGTCGTGTTGTTGTTGTTCCAACAAAGCTTGTTGTTGGTCTTCCTGCTATTGTGCTAACAAAGCTTGTTCTTGGTCTAGTTGTTGTTGTGCCAACAAAGCTTTTTGTTGGGCTCCTTGTTGTGCTACTTGTTGATGGACTTGTTAATGAATTTCTTTCAATAGTACATGAAATTGTGCTTGCGCCTGTTGAGCCTAGTGTTGGGCTTGAGCTTGAGCCTGTGCTTGATGGGCTACTTGAGCTACTTGCACAACTAGTGTAGCTTGTTGGGCTTGTGCATCTTGTTGGTTTTGGAGTGCCTTTTGGCAGGTAGCTTGTTGAGCGGCTTGCAACATGATAGAGAATGAATTTTTCATGTTGTGTTTTGGAAATGGTGGTGGATTGGGAATAGTGTTGATTGTTGGGGTTGCTTGAATGGTTGCCATCGGTTGTTGCAATATCGATGGAAAAATGGGATGATTTGATATGATGCTTTGACTTATGAAGGGGGTGTTGCTTGAATTCATTTGATTGGCATTCGGTAAAGAGGGAAGGCTCATGCCTTGATTGTTTGGTTGATAGATTTGTAAGTTTTGACTTTGATTTAAATCTACCAAAGGAAAAGGTGTTCCAAAATTTAGATTGGGAAAACTCACATTTGTTGTACCATTGAGGTTTGTAGGAGATAATGATCCCATGTATGGATTGTACAAATGCAAGTTTTTAAAATCAATTGGCATTGTAAGGCTTGGATAGTTTGGTTGACTCAGATTACTCATGATGTAGGAATCAAGTTTATATTCCATGTTCCTCTTGTGTTTTGAACTTTTTGACCTTTGAAGGGTTTAGGACCAATGATGAGATGGAGGATGAAAGCGGTGAGTGATATGGGTGTTTAACTTTTATGAACTTTGGATCAATGCTAGACTTTAGGACTTGGTTTGATTTTGATTTGGATAGTTTGATGATGGTGAACTTGTAAACCCTAGGAAGTTGTGTTATCCCAGGGAAAACTTGCATAAGAGAATGAATTGGCTAAGTGTGTTGAGCCAATCAAAGTGATCATGAACTGGTCTAACTCAGGAATTTGTGTTATCCTAGAGGAAAATTTGTTCAAGAGGGTTGATAATTTGTATAAGTGTGTTAAGTCAAACAAGGTGATGTATTTTTTTCCTAAAATTCTAGCATAAGTGATGTTTTCGAAGTTTCCAAAAGTTTGTTAATGAGATGATGTTTGATTGATGTTGAGGGATGGATGAAGTGTTTGACTTGATCCTAGACGAACCTAAAAGGGACCTGTTTACAAGACCAAGGTTTTGAAGAACATGCTTTTCCCTAAGAGTAATTCAACCAAAAGACCAATGTTTGCATGAAAACCAAATGACTCAAAAGGGACCAATCACATGTGTGGTTCAATTGTCTATTACCTTGCTTAGATTCAGTTCCTTTTACCACAAAACACTTTCTTGATTATGTTTCAAACTGCATGTCTAATGTCCCACTTTCTTTTTCATCCCACAAGGTCCATTATAAAGAAATCAAGGAAATTAGGGAAAAAAATTCCTAGGTTGACCTTAGTGACAACAAATGATGATAAAATCCAAGCACTTAGAAACCTCTAAGGATATGATCCCTAGGGAAAGCAAGAGTACTTGAATTCATCAAGGATATTTGTTTCCTCTAAGGGGTTTGAAATTTGGATCTCTTGTGGATGTTTTCTTTTCAATTGTTTTGAGGACCAAGCAATGTATTTTCCATTCAAAGCACATGTAAAACCCTAGGATGAAGAGACAATATTTTGTTGGGTTCCCACTTGGATGAATCCAATTGCACATATTCTGTGTGGATGACTAGACGCTTGACCACATTGGCTCCCCTCCACAACACACACTTCTTGGGTCAGCCAAGCATTAGTACCCATGAATCTCCCATGGCATAATTTTCATCTCTACAAAAAAACCACATGTATAATGTGGGGCGGCTTCAAAGGACATGACCTTTTGCACCAACAAAATAGATAAGGATTTGGCCTTCTAAACAAGGGGTTTTAGTTCAGAATTTTCATTCATGGAGGCTAACCCATGCGGCGAGAGACAATTGCTACCCTTCTCGTCAGAACCAACCACTTGATACTGGATTTTGTTCTAGTATCCACTTTTATATCCTGACTGGAAATATACTTGGCTTTAGTGTGTTACCAGTTGGGTCGTTCCCTTGGGTGAGTACTTTTTCCCACAAGGCAGGTCCTCTAAGATAAACAAAAGTGAGTAAACATATTCGTAGTTTGATCAAACTTCATTTAGAAAAAAAGGAAGAACACTCGCAATAAGTTTACTCACACTCGTAAGAGTTTTTGTTCAATTTTAAACCAAAAATGAAAGTGTGAAGGCAATCTTTTTGACAACTTAATATCACAAAAATACTTTTGATTCTCAAGATCGCCGTGAAGTGCAAGAGAAGCGAATACGCCTTTTAAATGATATTAATTTGCAAAAAATATTGTAAAAAATGAAAAACACTTGTTTATTTTAGACCATAAAAGCAGTGATGAGTTTGTTTTAAAGTACCAAGATGAGATGTGAAAGTTGCCTTGTTCAATTTTTAGAATCCAAATTGAAATTTAGTAGGTTTCTAATTTTTAGTTTTAATCCAACTTTTGAAAAAAGTTCAAGTCATTGATTGATTTTAACCCCAAATTTTAAAAGTGAGTTGTTTCAAAACATAAAAAATAAAGCATGAATTGGAGCCCTAGATTATAACCACAAGCATTAAAAAATGCTTTTCAAGTTAATTTCAAAATTTCTCAAACTCCGATTCATTCGCCTTTGTTCAACTCCGAATTTTAATGCTTCAATCCTTTTTAACTCCAAGATTCTATTTGTGTTCTTTGATTTCAACGTGAGAGAAAAAATCCATCGTTGTCTCCCAATGCCAACCTTATTTATGCACACCAATGTAAACCTATGAACATTACAAAACAATTTTCATATTAGTTTTATTCTAAATATTTTTTACAAAGTTAGTACTAAAATAGATCAGATTTTTATGCACCTCAAAAAGAACAAATAGTTTTAATATTGATGATAAAGTTTGTGTCCCTTTGGAGAATTGTTAAAAAAAACCCTTCTTGACCATGAACACATGAGGCTGTAAAGTCGTCCTGTATCCATAGGCCTGCAACAATAGATTGAGGCTCTACCAACACAAATAAGCAAGTAAACTAGTAGACACAAATCTCAAAACATTCATTATAGCCAAGAGATTACTCATCTAATTTTTTTTTTTATCAAGGAATTTAGCAGCCACATGCATTGATGTTTAAGAGAAATTATGGTAAAATAAGGCAGATAGCAATCATTTAAAACAACATTATCACAAAAAGGTACATCCATCTGCAAAATTTAAAAAAATTCTAGCATGATATCAAGAGACAATATCGTTCCCCAAGAGATAAAGATTAACTACGCCCAATGTTCAAAGTTGATCTATTCGATGCTTTGATCTACACCTGCACTTGACCTCACGAATGATGGCGTACCTAGAAGATCCTAAGTCCGAAGAAAAATTAATAAATCGTATTTTGTGCATCTTTTGCAACTCTATTGATTGCATCGTCCTCATGTTTATAGTTATTGTCAGAAGTAAATTCCATTAATTCTCTAGTTGGGCAATAACTGAGTTCGGCTACCTCACAATTGAAAAGATATAAGATAGCAATTCATCATTGTGCCAACAAGCTTACTGTTGATTTAATTAATTAAGAATAAAATGATCAAATATGATGTTAATCAAAAATGTTGATTTTGCATGTCTACAATCCTTATCAGAATCAAGATGATTAGATTCAAAACTTTTGTTTCCAGCAACAAAATTATCCTTTGCACTATCATTTGAAAATTTTCCCTTCATAAATCGAATGCCTATTTTGTCCTTGTTCAATTTCTATTTACTAAGCATGTCATTCAGTTTAAGATCAACAATTTCATGTTCAAGTTTTTGAATTTCTTGATCTTTAAGATTTATGCCAATACGAAGACAATCTTCAACTCTCTTGGTTTCTTCAAGTTGAGTTTTCAATGAGACAATTTCAAGATTTGTTAGTTGCTCTTGAGCAAGAGCTTGAGCAGAGTTTGTTTCTTGAGAAACCATTTGTTTTATGAGTTTTCTTAGCTCTTTTAATGCACATTTCAGCTCACCTTCAAGATCCACTTCACCAACTTCAACATCATTGTTGCTAGTATTTTCTTGCTGAATGATTTCAGCCACGAATAGGTTTTCATCTTCTTCATCTAAAGAATCTTCAGGTTCAGTGTCTGTTTCATTTTTGTTGAACAAAATCTTCTTCTTTTTGAAGTTGAAATTTTGTTTAGGTCTATAGGCCTTTTTCTTAGGCAATTTTTTTAGATTTCTTGTTGTGACTATTCGGATCACCAAAGGGGAACTTTGCATAAAAGTGGCCTATTTTAGCATAGTTAAAGAATTTGAAGGGAAGTTTTCCCTTATACTTTCTAGACCCCTTTTTGAGCTTCCTAACAAAGTAGGATTCTTTGGAATCATGAAATTCTGATTCACTAGGCTCATCTTTTTCTTTCCTTTCAGTATTAAATGCAGTTTATTTTGTAGTCAGAGTGCCTTGTAGGTTGTTTAGGGTAAGCTGGTCAAAGTGTTTCTTCTCTTCTAGAGTAGAGGCCTTAGCTTCAAATTTAGTTGGTAAGGTTTTGATGACCTTAGTTACAACATCCGATTCCTTAAATTCTTCTCTGAGACCCTTCATAACATTGAAAATTTCATCAATTCTCAAAAAATAATCATCTACTTTTTCATCGTCCCTCATTTTTATTTCTTCAAAGTGGTGTTTTAGAGTGAGGAATTTTGACTATTTTACTTTTTCATTTCCTTGATAAATAGTTTCAAGTTTAACCCAGATATCCCTAGCAAAGTTGCAGTGCATGACTTTGATAAAGACATCTTTAGTGAGTGCACATAGGAGAGCATGTTTTTCTCTTGCATTAGTTTCATATCTTTTCTTTTCATCAGAAGTTGTAGAAAAAGTAGTTGGTACAATGTACCCAGTTAACAATATGCTCCACACATCAAGGTCAATAGAAGTTAAATAAGTCTCCATTTTTATTTTCCAGAATACATAATCCGTTCCATCAAATAATGGAGCTCTAGTCATGGATGTGCCTTCATGATCTTGAGACATTTTGAACAAATTCCAAGGCCATAATCAATCCTAGGTTGGAAAGACCTATCAGAGGACCCTAGGGTCTGATACCAATTGTTAGAGTGAAAAAGACATTGAGAGGGGGGGGGGCGGGGGGGTGGGAGGGGGGGGTGAATCAGTGTCATTAACTATTTTGACAAATTTTAAACAAACTGAAATAAAATTGATTTATGTTCTGATTTATCAGTGATAAACTCATTCATGTATTTGAATGCAATCACATTTAACTAAAATGAAAAGTATGATAGTGAAATATAGCATATTAAATAATTCACACAAGGAATCAAAGGAACCATAGATAAGAAAAATGACACAAGATATGCCAAGTGGAAAACCCTCTTGGGGTAGAAAAACCACTCCTTAACTGTTGCCTTTCTAGGATTTTATTTAATAACCTCTTTTAACAATTGCCTCATAGGCTGATTTCTAAGCACCAACTCAAGGAGCACCAACCCCTCTTTTAGAAACACCAATTTCAAGGAGCACCAACCCCTTTTCTATTTTAAGACATACAATGATATAAATGATCTCTCTGTTTCTCTCGTTTCTCTAAAGTGCCTCTTGACGGACAATGCCTACAATCCTCAAGGTTCAATAATGACCCTTTAGAATTCTAGTCATTGTCAAGCCTTAAGACAACTTGATATTTAATTCATATTTCTTATTTTCAATCTCAAAACTCAACATTTCTTTAGTACAGTAGCTGTGTTTTTTCACTGTTCTTCATTGACATTTTTTTTGTTCTCCAAAAAAAATAGTTAACACTTTCTTTCTATTTTACAAGTAATCTAAAAAACCCTAATCTCTCTTTTTTTCTTCTTACACATATTTCATCATTAAATCTCAAGAAATTACAAAATAGTAACTTCTTTCTCATTTTTCAGAACAACAGAGGTAAATTTCAAAGTACCCAACTTCTGTCTAACAATGTTGCCAAGTATTGCTATGAGTTTGAGAAAATGCTCAACATGGAGGTTTTCTTCTGACAAACATGGTTAAAAAATATGTAGTATTTATAAAGAAGACTAAACCCTATCCACACAAGGAGCCTACATAGGAAATGCTAACCGAAACAACATTAAAACAAAAAAAATATTCCATGTACAATACCCTGAAAAGTGCTACAACAACAATGTAACCGAAACCTCATTATAGTGCACCCAAAAACAACTATCACTGAATCCAAGTGAAAGAATGAAATGATTTGTAGAACACATGATTACCCACAAATAAAAAACACCATCCCTTAAAGCAGGAGTATAATTAATATGATAAAATATTTTTTTTTGAATTTTAGATTACTTGAAACCGACATGCATTATTTATGACCACGAACAAAATAAACCCATTTTATCATTTTCTAGAAAGAAGTAAACACTTGTCTTCTATTATATGAGCCAATAGAAGTAACAGTTCTTCAAAAGATAGTTGATAAGGTGAATACATGAGGAGAATGATGGAGAGACTTTCATGAAGGTATTTACCAGAATGACAAAGAGAAAAAATGACTAAGACTTCTTCCAAATTTGATCCTTCACCCAAAGACAAGAAGCTGACACAACCATCAACCAAGGAAAGGAAAATTCAGATACCTCCATTCGCTATCAAAGAGTTGCAGAAACCCAAAAAACACTGTGTAAATGTGAGAAGATCTCTATGGTGGCGGCCAAGATAGGGTTCGAAACCCTCAAACATGTGAAACAGTATGATTTCCCTAAACATTCCAAATCAAAACAACCGATTAATTTCCTAGTGTTGATAAAGTTTGAAGTCTGAAAGGACTGAAGTCATAAGTGGAAACCACATAATGCATTCTAAAATTCACAGCCAAACCAATGCAATGCATGCCGGAAAACTCATTACCACCGAGTGCATACAAACTGTCGATCATCATTATCAAAGTTCAATGATTAACGAAGTAAGAATATTGACATAATTATGTCATTAGAAATTTTCCATGAACACTCAAAACAAATGTCGATTACCTTAACCATCAATGTTACCAAGAAATCAAAAACCATATACCTGTTGTCGGCCTTGAGGCCTGATGAAATATTTAAACATAAGAGTTGATTCCATGCAAATGTAATGAACAATTTATTGACCTTTATTCAAAGCCGATTGCCTTGACATAATGCCCGATATAACCAATGCCTTATAAAATAAAGGATAATTTCATGCCAATTTCAATGTGCCAAATAACCATGCCCAATTCAATATACCATACGCCCAAGCCATTATCAATTTTTTAAGAAAACCCGATAGGGTTTTCTTAAAACTAAAATCCAACTGCATTTGATAATTCCAAGAACTAAGATAACTGAAAGAATTACCTGAAAGAGTCTGAATAGAGAAACACAACTCCGATGTTGTTCAAAAAACTTTATCAATGCCATGATGTTAGAAATCTGAACAAGCTAATAACATATAAACCTGTAGGTCACTATAGCACAAAATGACAAACTAGAATTATACCACCTGAACATGGAAACATTATCCTGTAGACAAGATTCCTTAGGATCTGCACATGGAGTCAAGAGATCAGTGCCATAAAAATAACATCATAATGCTGAAGAAGTATGCCAAGATAGAATAGAAACAGTGCAAGTGAATAAACAACCACAAAGATGCCAATCTGAAACACAATATTGTCATCAAGGACAAATAGCGAAAGATAAACTCAACACATATATGATCCATAGGCACCAAAGGTTTAACAGGCATCTTGGTAATAATTTTTAGGGTGTCCTCAAGATAGCTAACACAAGCACAAAGGTCAACCATGAACACCTATTGATAAAATATATATGTAATGCAATAAGGGTTATTGACGTGTGAAGTATGTGCAACCCTCATCCACTAAACTAGCATGATTGCATGCATCTAGAATGTGTGAAACGCTTAAAATGTTGGTGTTCTAGAGTGCTTCATTAATTCAAATATTTTGAGAGATTCCTTGCAAAATCTATTTTGTGCACATTCTGTAATCATATCATTTCATTCCATGAGATGACATCTCTTTGAGGCATTTTGTCAAACAATTCATTTTGTACTATATTTTGGTGTCAAATCTTTGGTAATTATGGTTAGTTTCATTACATTCAAATTATCATTAACAAAATTGATAATATTTAAAAGGGGATTTTTTTAACTTGAATCTTTGACATTTAATATTATCATTAAAAAAATTGATAATATTGAAAAGGGGATCTTCTTTAAAATATGCTTTCAAACCTGAGAACTATTTTTGTTTGTTTCAGTTTTGTTTTATTGTATTGGAGTTGCACTAGGCACTCTTAATGTTACATACTTTTTGGATTATTTGCTTTCTTCAGTTCCATTGGTCATTCTTAGCCTCTAGTTGAAATTGATATCTATGTTATTTCAATTAAACTTGGGGTCTACAACTGGGATATTTATTGAATTCAACTAGGAGTTGGGTGAATCAATAGGGTTTTAGACTTTTTACATTATTGGAGGGTTAATGTCTTCATTTGTAGGGGTCATGGGAGGAAGTGAAGTGGGAATTTACTATGGTCGAGTAGGGGATGACCTTCAAAATCCTAACAAAGTAGACCAATTGGTGAAGTCAGTGTCTATCAAGAAGATAAGGATTTATGACTCTAATGTGTAGGTTGTTACTTGGAACACATCAAAAAATTTCCATTGTATTTTAATGTAAATCAAAAGACCGTTTCTTGTAAATTTGTGGTTCTAAATCCCGATTTCCTTATTTGTAGGTAATGTATTACCATACTACCTTGACAAAATGATCACTTATGTAATTGTAGGGGCAGAGGTGATTGAGATCACCATAAATGTCTCATACCTTGTTGTCCCAACAAGAATACCTCTTGGGTGTGTAAAATAGGTTTACCTATTTTTAAGCATGAGGACTTAGTCAATTTTAGTTCCTATATGTTCTCCCATTCTTGGGATGAGATATAGGACCCTTAGGATTCATTTTTCAAGTAGTTCTTTCTCGTTTTGGAGCTATATAAGCAAAAAATAGAGCATTGTAACTCAGGTTTTTTAGTCAATACACTGAGAAACACATTTTTTAAATCAAAGACACATATTTAAGTTTCGTATCTACTATAAGAACACCTTTTCTCAATAAAATTTTAGTATTTTTCCTTCTTAATAGGTGTTTCATTATGTGCAAATGAATGATTTTTTTTTTTTTTTTTGTGTTTTATGTTTAAACCTCAAAAGCATTGTCTCATTTCCAAAACTTTTAGGTAGAAATTAGTGAACAAAAGAACTTAAATAAACTACCAATTGACTAAATATACTACCAATTGACAAAGCAGTGAATAAATATGACTAAATATAAGACTAAATATAATGATTATGCAATTAATAAACAATGTATCAATATACTACTAGTTGATAGAAATCAGTGATTTAAAAAAAAAAAAAAACTACCAAATTGATCAAAATGATGATTAAAATTACTAAATACACTACAAATGGATAGTGTGAACCAAAATTTTCCCTTAGTTTTTTTTTGATTTTCAGCTTTTACTTTTAGCTTTGGGAAGATCCACATGCAAAATTGTGTTAGCTTCTGAAAGGCGTGAAATGCACCATGAGGTGGCTACACATATTTTGTTGATTTCTTTCCTTTCAAATGGGAGTTAGACAATGTGTGAACCTAGCGAAATATTTCTAAAAATTTCTTTTCACAAATCTGAGACTGTCCTCTTCACTACAGAAAATATGTACTTTGAAGAGCCTTCTTTTGGAGTTTTTCGGAGCGTGCCTTGCCTTATTCTTATGAATGGATGTGAGTTGGTGCCACTAGAGCCACTTGATCGGTCGAAAAGACTTTTTCCAGGTTGTTTTCTAGGATCCAAGTGTTTATGGAGGGTAATCTTGTTAAAATATTTAAAGGATATTAATGTAGCAGTTGAAAGTTACTGAGCATGATTTCCACGACCTAATTAAAAATTTGGGATCAGATTTCGAGCTATCAGGTGTAGACATCTGACAGTCATTACTTCTGAATGAATTTGGCGTCTCTCTCTCTCTCTCTCTCTCTCTCTCTCTTTGGTGGCTATAAATTGGAAGTGAAAACATGCATAAAGGGTTCCTGAAGTTTTCCTTTTGGAAAAAAGTTTCTTTAGTTTTCATAGTTACAGGAGTATTTTTATTAAATTTTATAGAACACTACTTCTCTTTGGCATGTTATATCTTTTTTACTCAAACTAATTTTGGATTGGAATCTGGCCTCTGTTTTAAAGTTCATTTGATATTTGAAGTATGAGTTATTTGAGATAAATACTTGAAATTGTGCATGATATGGCCTCTACCAATATTTCTTTCTTTATATCTTCGTCCAAAATAGAACACCGTGTCTAGCTTAATCTGAATAGTTTGATTAATTCGATTTCCATGTTGTATGTGTGCATGAAAAAACAATCTATAGAAACTGGATTATTTCATTAGAATTCTCTCTTTTATTTAATGGTTATTATTTCTTCATGTTATGCTATACTGGGAGAAAGAGCTTTTGAATGTTTTTCTATTAACTCTTGAAACTTCTATGCTTGATCAGATCTTAATGAACACTTCCTATGGGTGGATCGAATAACTACACTATGCTTGTATCTAGCCCCTGCTGCTCATTCTCCTGCCAATAATGAAGGGATGTGGCATTCTATGTCTATCATGTCATTCATAGAAAATAACTTGATGTTTTGAACTGTAAATGCATTGGCACATCGCCATTTTTTATATTTTTCTATTTACATTTCTTTCTACCCTTTTCCCAAACTCAGAGAAGAGCCGAATTTCTATATAAATTTCAGAGGTATTCAGTGAGGTGTATATTCTCCTCCCAGTCACTGAATTTCCCATAAGATTGTTGGAGAGGCACAATATTTGATGATCAATAGTTATTTTTCTGGCATGCCTGGTGGGACTAGCTTTTCGAATGTTTGATTAGAAATAAAAAATATCTTTAAATCAGACCAAGAAAGGAAAATGGAAGTTTCATTCCTAGAGTCCAAACAAGAGCATCCTCAAAGGGTCATTTCTAGTACTCCTAGCTGCCCTCTTCGGTACCTAGGAGAAGAAGATTTAAAAGTTTTGTATCTCCTGTAAGAAGTAGTAGAGCAACCTGAGTAAGAGCCTAGAGTTTAGAGCCTTCTCTAATCTACCTGGAGGTCAAAGTTTCCATGTAAGAATACTAGTTTACCCAATCCATAGGAACATTTTATCCATGGCTCATGTACCCCCTCCTGCTCCCAAAATTTTTGTAACCTAAGATAGTGGTAGTCCACTACAACTACTTACTCCTCTCGATGTTTGTCCCACCATACCCACTAACACCCTCAAGGCTATTACAAAATTCTTTGGAGAGGACTTTAAAACTAATTTTGAGCACCTCCAAGACATAGCAAAGGTACGTAGAGTGCATAGTATCATAGAGGAAAACATTGTTATGAGATTGTTGGCTGCCTCTTTCAAACGAAAGTCTCAATATTGGTGTAGATCTATGAATTTTGGTTCTATCAGCTCATGGGATGATCTCACTGAAAATATATTTGAACATGTTTTAGAAAAGGGAGATCATTCTTCACTACTACACCAACTGATCACCATCAAGAGATGTCCATAAGAGGCCATGAGTGACTTCAACACTAGGTTTAACAAGACCTAGTAGAGGATCCCAACAACTACCCAACCTCAAGCTGTGATGGTGTTCATGTTCTACCTAAAGGCTATCAATTCGGATATTATGGTGATGATAACCTCCATGGGAGGAGATATCTTACCCGATGCATATGAGGTGGTGGTACACGTGGATAATAGTTTGATAGACATTGGGAAGCTTCCACTGCGATCTTTGTTACCTATTTTTGCAGAAATTTTGGGCGCACCTCGAGAGGAAGCTGCTCCAAGCACTTTTGCGACACAAGTGATGGGTTTAGGTTCACCCCAATCTATGTATGTATACCCCACCACACAACCAAGCTCACCAAGTTCTTCCTCTGTAGTAGTAGGCATCAATGTTATGAAGAGTCTAATGTGGTAATTTTCTAATGAGTTAGTTCTCATTAAGCAGCAACACGCAGCCCCTCTGAATCAAGCTACTCAAACCTATTAGGGAGGAAGTTCATTCTATTAGCAGAGCACATACCAAGCACCTTCAAGTTGGGGAGGTCAACAAGTAGCACCTGCCAACTAGATAGTTCCGGTCATCATGCCAGATAGTTGATTCCAAGCAAGAATAACTTGGTGAACGATGAAAATGCATGGTGATTTCCTTGTAATGATAGACATATGCCTTGAAATTGCTCGAAGGGAAACATGCAGCAAAGGATATCGGAGCAAAGAAATAAAAGACCAATTCAGAATGACGATGGATACAAATCATCCAAAATAGAGAATGCCCACTTAAAGGTACAAATGCAAGGGATGTCCATAGAACAAGAGTTGGATATTACACCCGATCAAGCAATTTTTTCTTGGATGGAAAAAGATGCGATATTCACAAATGAAGTTCTGATGACCAGTACTCTATAGGTACGTTTAGACTAGAACACCACATCCAAGAGAAAGCTCATGGGAGAATATGTGTCACAAGCTCTACCTCCTCCTTAGCCACGTCAACCACCATCACAGGAAAAATATTTCCCACAGCCGACTATTTGACCAACTCAACAACAACGGATTCCATTGTTGCCCGACAAACTGTTGGATAAAATACAAACCCATTCACGATAGAGCTTATTCCTCCAAAACCAAGAGAGATTCCACTATTCAAGTTGAATGCCCCACCAGTTGGGATGCTTAACATGGTGGAGCATCTGAAGAAGGCACCTACCAATGTGTCCTTGTGGGATGTTATATCTATTCTCGAGTAGAAGACATTGCTTCAGGAAGCACTGAAAAAATGAGGAATAGCGACCATAGATGGATGTAGTTCTGCTATGTAATCAAAGTAAAGATAAAGGACCCGCATTGAATACTCAAGCTCTAAAATTTGTAGCTTATACCAATGATGCGAGTGATGCAAAAGAGAAAGAGGTAAGCAAGTTGATGCCCACCACCATATTTTTAACTTTAATTGTGGGAGAAATTTTGAACAACAATATGATTGACTCAAGAGCCAGTACAACAGTCATGTCGAAGCAAGTGGATGATGCCTTGATTCTCAAGTATGAACCTCTTGAAAAAGGAATCATGCAATTGGATGGAAAGAAGGTTTTGACAGTTGGTCTGATAAAAGATCTATCTTTGACCCTCTTTTCATGCCCAAGCTAGATAGTCTCACAAGAGGTAGTGGTAATAAATATACCCCTGGTCTTTGGGATGTGTCTTTCCAGAGATTTTACTACAAAGCTAGGTGGATATTTAGGACCGGACTTATCCCATTTGATATTAAGAACCAAGCACGGGGTGAAGATGAATATTCTCTTAGAGTCTTTGCACCTCGAACATATAGCGGACAATGCAGTCTTCTGTTTTGAAGTAGTGCATACCTCTTTCTCAAGATAAGAGGGATATTGCATGGAAATGTTAGAAGATGAATAAGATACAAGTGAGAAGACTCTTGAAGAAGTTCTCCTCAACCAATTCATCGACTTTGACCCGTTCAACAATTTCCATGCCATGGGACTAGGCACGTATATAATCTTCGATGATGACCTGGTCTATCCAAAACTAATGAAGGAGCAAGAAAGATACGATGATCTGATGGATAATCGTCTGACCTATCCTTTGATGGTGCTAAATGCAAAGCTGATTCTAGAGAAAGAGTTTGATTACTATCTTTGATAGGATCATAGACCCTCAAGGCTTATCAATTCAAATTGTCATGCTCTAATAATGACATAGAATATGAAGCCTTGATCCACAATTTGTTTCTCACTGAGTGAATGGGTAAAAAAAGGTTGCAGGTATTCAAATATTTTGAGTTAATTATAAGTTAGCTCCGTAAGAAAGAAGCTACTAAAATATGAGAATGAAGTCATATTGACATCAAATATTGGTTTATATTGAAGGTTTCAAATCTTTCAATGTGCAAGTCATTCCCCCATCTCAAAACAACATAGCGGATCAGATGGCTTCAATGAAGTCACATTTTGAACCGAGTTCTGATTCAAAGCAAAGCATAGTGCAAATCATCGTCCAACCATCGATTCCCAAAAATGATTAGAATTGGTAAGTGTTCAAGGATGACACCCTGATCACCACTTTCATCCAAAATTTAGAAGGAGTTTTTGACTATTCACAACTAGAGGTTCAACCTTCCGAAGAGGAGGTCATTCAACTAAAAGTAAATAAGATCCCTCAAGGCCTAATCTTCCTCAAGAATCTCTTTGACTATGACGATGTGAGGAGTATCAAGAAAAGGTTTACAACTGACGAAAATGATTATAAGGAGTTGGATTTCAAAAACAAAAAAAAAGCTAAAAGTTGGAAGAAATGTTCTTTGGGAAGATAAGGAAAGGTTAAGGGGTCTATATTCTAAGTTTAATGAATTTATAACATGGACCTATAATGATTTTAGAGGATATGATCCCGACATAATTTAACATACCATTGAATTGGACGAAGGGTCAAAACTAGTATGACAGAAGTGGAGGCTTGTTAATCAAAAATTTGAAGCACTGATAGCTTAGGAGCTCACTAAATTAATCGAATCTCGAATAATTTACCCAATTAAGCACTCAACTTGGGTGTCCAATTTGGTACCAGCTCAGAAGAAAAATGGTGAGATTCGACTTTGTGTCAATTTTTGAGACCTTAATAAGGCCTCGCTAAAAGATCACTACCCTTTTCCATTAATGGAGTAAATATTGCAAACTATGGCCGGGTCGAAAATGTTCTCATTACTTGATGGTTTCTTACGATACAATTAGGTATATGTCAAGGAAGGCAACCAACATAAAACAATGTTTACCACCAAGTGGGGAATGCTTGCATATGCAAAGATGCCCTTCAGAATCTCAAATGTTGGTGCAAAATTTTAGCGAGCCATGGACATTGCTTTCAGGGGATTGATCAATTTGATCATTCTAATTTATCTAGACAACCTAGTAGTTTTTTCAAAGTTGAAGGTTGATCATTTTAATCATCTAGAATAGGTTTTCTAGAGGTGTCAAAAGTTTGGGATTTCTCTAAATCCCCAAAAAAGTGATTTTGAAGAACCTCAAGGAAAGCTACTTGGTTTTGTATTATCCAAGGAGGGAATTGAAATAGATCTTGAAAGAGTGAGGTCTATAATGGATTTACCCTTATCAGTGAATCAGAAAGGACTGCAGTATTTCTTAGGGAAGATTAATTTTGTTATCCAATTCATTTCAGAATTTGTGGGCATCACGAGACCCATAATGTTGATGCTCAAGAAGAACTTGATGTTCAAATGGACCCCTGAAGGCAAGGTAGCTTTCAAGAAGATAAAGATGGCTATTTCTACTGCTTCAATGTTGGCCAATCCAGAATTTTCTAAAGATTACCTGCTTTATGTATACAATGGTCAACATAGCATAACTTCAATACTCACTCAAAAGGATGAAGAGAATAATGGGGAGCATATGATTTATTTTCATTCAAGAACCCTCAACGGTTATCAACGGTTATGAAACTAGATACAATTTGGTATAAAAGAAGGATTTTCCATTGTTAAGATCCTTAAGAAGTTTCAAAACTTAGTTTTGGCCAATAAGATTACCATCTTGGTTGCTCACCCGAGTGTACCAAAGGATAAATAATTGAAAAGAGAGCTAACTAGATCAACAAGATCCTAGAATACAATGTAGAAATCAAATTGACTAAGCTAGCTCGAGGAAGAGGCCTCTGTGAGTACCTTACATAGGGGTCAGGTTTCGAAGCCGAGAAGGAGATTGATCAAGTTTACTCAAATTATTTTGAGTCCAATGACTCCTGGGTGGTGAATTAGGCACGATATATTCAAAAGGGACACTACCCAACCAACTTCCATTTCCACAAAAGGAGATACTACCGATTGTAAGACACTAGGTATGTATTAATTGAAGGGACTTTATTTAAAAGAATCTATGATGGTGTATTGCTCCGATGTTTAGACAAGAACTAGGTAGAAAGGGTTGTGACATAATTTCATAGTAGTCTCAATGGTGGACATTTCTATTCTAAAACTACCACCCTAAAAATCATGTGAGTGGGATACTACTGGCCTTCAATGTTTTTTGAAGCACACCATTTGGTGCAAAAGTGTACTCAGTGTCAATTTTTTGTTAGCAAGAGAAAAAATTATGCTGTGCCTTTAAATCCCATCGTAATTGAAGAGCCTTTTGCTCAATGGGGATTGGACTTTGTCGAAATGATAAATCCCATCTCCAGTGCTGGTCATAAATGGATCCTCATGGTGATTGATTACTTCACAAGATGGACAGAGGCCATCACCCTAAAAAATGTTACAAGGGGCAAGATTGTTAATTTCCTTGAGGAGTTGGTGACTAGGTTTGGTTTGCCAAAAAATGTCATATTCGACAATTCTCGGGCCTTTGTAGGATCACGAATGTCATATTTTTCTATTAAGAATGTGATCTATCTCAAGACTTCGCCAGACTATTACCCACAAGGAATGACAAAGAGAATGGCACAAGCACCTACTGACTACTCTGTGGGAAGATTGGATCACACCAAAGAAAATCCTAAAGACATCTCCCTAAAAATGAGTTTATGGGAAAGAGGTGGTTTTACCTATTTCCATGGAACTCCCCACTTTACAATTATTGGAAGCCCTAGAAATAGAGGAAAGCAACATAATGGAGGTATGGATAGAAGATCTCCTCAAGCTTGAGGAAGACAAAGAGAAGGCCTTTGGAGCCATGATTGGTCACCAAAAGATAATCAAATGATGGTTTGACAAGAAGACTTCTAACCCAAATTTATAGGAAGGAAGCCTAGTGCTAAAATATGATGAGCATATTGCAAAACCAAGGAAACACACCAAATTCAAAGCACTGTGGAAGGGACCCTTTTGAATTAGCGCGTGCAAGGAAAATAATGTGTACGAGTTGGAAGACATGAAGGGAAATGCTTTAGAGATACCGGTGAGTATTATTTATCTAAAATTGTTCCATTAAAATATGTTACTTTAAAGAATTTCACAGTTATGTACCATATGTAAAATTTTGTAATATGTTTTAGTTTTAAGAATAAGCCATAAGACAAGAAACCTAGAAGAAGTAATAAAATACTATATTATATTATATATTCATCAAAATTTACAACTTTAATACAACCCGAGGCTTAAATTTTTAACTTAAAGCTCTCTCAAGCAAAACCTAGAAGGGGTCTTTGAGCAAAAAGTGCAAAAAGAGAAAAATGGAGGCATGTTACAAAAAAATCAAAAGGGTAGGTGTCTAGCCATAGTTATGTGAACATGTTGTGGGTAGTCACTCTTTTATTCTTCTTCTTCTTCATTGATAAGAAAATAAGGGACACAACATCACACAACACATGGACTTGTCACAGGAAGTAGCTAGCCATAGGCAGAGACAAAGCGTGGTAACTTTCAAGGTCCATGATGTGGAAGTCACTCAGAAATGGTAGCCAAGGCATGTCCACACCCTGATCAACATACCTGCAAAGGTCCATCACACTCAAAATACCAAAACCTGGGATGGCAACTTGCACAATCTCACCAAGGCCTTCCAATAGAGAGGCGTCAAACATTTGGTGAAACAACTCCACTATTTGAGGTTTGGTGATATTTAGGTCTAGGAGGGAGGCCATGAAGTAGGAAGAGATGTTGCAATTTCTCCTCATCTAGTTTTCATCCTCAACAAATTCCATGCCAATGACCCAATGAAATGCAACTACCCCAAGCCAATCACACCTCTTTACCAGGTGCTTGATTTTGTTAGTAGTAATCTCCCTAGTGAAGGCATATTGCAGCCTTTGTGGAAGCAGATGAACATGAGTGCCTAGGTTGGAAAACATGACTAAATAAATAGAGTGAAAGATGATATGGAAATGGAGAAAGGCTAGCTAAGCTGACAAGACTTAATTTTTGAATGAATATTGCCTTAAGGTGGCATAGCTATTTACAGAAAAGAGGTGATGAAAAACCCAAACAACAAAAGGTCCATTCTTGGCTAGACAACAATAGGAAAATTTCAAAACAATTGGGGAACGAAGAATAAATCATATAGAGAATTTGACATAAGGTCTAAAAATTATTTTTTGGGCATTGGGAGTACATGCTCACATAAGCTGATCGTCGACGTGTGTCCTTTGCCATCATCAACATAAACTAGTTCACATAAGTGAAAAGACATGGATTAATGCAATAATATCTGACAAATTAATGAGCGTGCCTTTTCAAGGGTACTTTGTATCACCTAAGAAATATTGAAGTAACTAAAGGCACTCTCCCTAAGACAAGAAGAAAAAGGCAAGTGGTTGTTTAGTGAAAAAATTTCTTCAACTTTTAAAGAAGCCATGGAAGAGCCATCAACGACTAGTAGAAGAGCAAAGTCTTCATCAAAAAAGCCTAGTTTCACCAATATCTTTGGACGAAAATCATTTTCCAACACCCTAGTACCTGAAGATCGACTATTTGAGTTTTGTAAAAGGGTGCTGGTAGACAAAAGTGTTCCTAGAGAGGTGGTGCAAGATGTTTTCGACAATATTTTTGATCCAAAATTGGTGAAAAACCCTAAAGGTCTTAGGGAGCGAGCATTTCAAAGAATGAAAGAATATGGTGCCTATGAGGGTTTTCCCTCTTGGCTCTGGAATTGTGGTTTTCCATAGTTTATGTTTCCTATTGTATACCCATGCCCAAAGCTAGTGGATGCATGTGCTAGAAGGATCGATGGAGAAATTGGAACCATTACATGCAATAAGACCAAGGTTATAGTTCATGCTACAACCATATGAGATATTTTGTGTATCCCTCTAACTAGTGCACTGAGCCGTTCAATGAGGAATATATGGAGATTTACTAGGAATAAGCAAATGAAAGAGAATTTTTTTATCAGGATGAGACAAGAGAGAGGCTACCTAGAGGTCAATTTACTTTTTCTCTGGTACTCAGAAAGTTCAAAAACAACACATGATCTTTTCTTGATGCTGGCATGGATTTTTGGCCTGGATAATGATGAAGAGGTCCACACTTTCTAGATGGTCCTAGATCTGATACTCAAATGGGAAAGGGGGAAAATATATTTGGAATTTATTGATGTAATAGCTACAAACATGTTGGGGCAACTGGAGAATTTCCAAACTGGGTTCAAATTCAGGTATTCTTCATTCTTGGCTCACTTAATTCTACATCAAAGTTTTGGGTTTCTGGAGAGACATTTGTGGGTCTTTAGGTTTGATGAAGAGGGTTTATGTCATCCAATTTTTGTATGGACTTATGTTCTATCAAAAACATGTAATTATTACTAGTTTGTGAACAACTTTTTGAGATTGGTGCTTCAAGAGATATTGCCACATTTGATGGGTCATTTGTCCCATGAGGTTGAAAAATGGATCAAAACTTCATCAACTCCGATGGATTATTTCTTTAGGGAAGATTTCACATTCATTAGATATCATGGTTTCATTGAAGAGCCTTTCTGAATCCTCAAATTTGTGATAGATATGGTTTTCATGTTGGAGGCATGCCATCTAGAAACTCTTGCCAACAATTCCTACAAAAGAGGAAGGAAAAAAAAGAAGCTATATTCACTTCCCCTTTGCATTGCGAATAGTAAGGTGACACTAGAGAAGTAGGAAGCAAAAAGAGAGCTTACAAATCTGTTGGGGGACCTAGGCTTAGTCCTTATCTATGACACATGGGACTATAATCCAATGAATCTTTTCCCTTTGAAACATGAGAATCTGGACTATGTGGAGTCCAAGAAAAATCTGACTCAAGAAAAGACATAAATATACATCAATCTAGCCCTCATACCAACCAAAAGGTGAAGGTGGTTGAGTTTTTATACACCATAGGAAAAGTATCAAAGGGACTTGCTGATAAATAAAACCCTTAACAATCAAATGAAGTGAGAGGGGTGGTTGGAAAGAAAGATGATGGATTTCTAGAGGTTTCGACAAGCAATGGGAGGTGCACATAAGTTTCTTAGAGATTTTTTCCCATACGATGAATAGTTCGAGGATATTTACAACCAACAGGCTGACTCTGACAATAGAAACCCAGATTCTAGCCATGAAATAACAAAGGAGGGACTTCCATGCCATACTTCCTGACCATAGGAGTCTGAAAGAGGGAGAATATCTAAGTAAAAGGACTCACAAGATATGTCCTCCACCAGTGTCTGAAGTAGAGGAAAGAGAACCCAATGGTCCCCAAGAGAATTGGTCATAGAACAAGAAGGTCAAGCTTCAACGAGATCATCTGATAAGGAATCAGGATGTGCTAGTTTGGGTTGAGTGAAGAAAAGGCAAGTCCAAGACTTGGACATACCCGATGTAGCAATCAGGCATGAAGAAGAAGCAAATTTTGCTCTGTAGAATGTTCTGACGATCACAGTCTAGGTAAGTCTCAATCCTCCTCTTCTTCCTACTTTTGTATTTCTAGTTAATCCCTTGCCTCCATCTATTGAAAAGAATCCTCCACCTATAGACCTCAAAATTTTCATTCTGAATGAAACCCTTTCCATTTTCAACACACCATGTGATGTACCCCCGCGCGCCAAGCAAACAGTATCCCCTTAAGCCACTATTGAATCTTTGATCACCCTATCTAAGGCTCCTATCAAGAAAGTCGAACCATCAATGTTAGCCATCACCCCAGGTCCATCCGCATTTAGACAAAAAATTCCCATTCCTTTTGCTTCTCTTTTTACACCAACTAGTCCTTCTAGTGCCTAATCTCAATTTAGAATCCCACCATTCTCAATAATTACTCTCCCATTCATCTCCACACATGCTCATACATCTGAAGTCTCCCCTTTCATTTCTCTTTTAAGTTTTCTCCCTAGTGCTTCTCTTGTAGCACAGAGCATTGATTCCCCACTAACTCTTCAAAAACATTTTGACGTGACTAAGTGGGCCCAACAAGCCAGGAAGTAGAAAATGAAGATGAAGAATGCTGAGTTGCTAGCCACCATGAAGATTCAAACCCATTTCAATGAAGAGAAAAATTCTCTATGGATCACTACCATGAAGCTACTTGCATCCCAACCCATAGGAAAAATGTAGATGAAAGATTATGACATCAGGGATATGGGTTTGGATTTAAATGAAATTCGCCTGTGCGATAAGGTAGATCTAGTCAAGACAACTCAGAAGGTAGTATATATAGATTATGAGAAGCTAGATCGAAAGTTAAGGAAGCATGAGGTTGAGCCGGTGAATGTAAAGGAAATAGTGAATCAACTGCAGTAAGAACTCAGGGCCTAGAATGTTGAAATGACCAGCATAATGCAGATACAAGATCAACAGGAGGAAGCAACAAAATCTCTTGTAGAGATTCAGAATGAGCGGATTTAGCTATATGTCAAAATTGATAGATTAAAGGGTGAACTTGCAGTTCAATTCCAATTGAATGTGAAATACCATCGTGTTTAGGAGAGAAAAAAGAAGGAGCTAGATGGTGTTCGATCTTAGGCCTCTGACAATTTGCAAAAGGTCTGAGAAGAAGGAGAAAAGCTAAGAAATGACAAGCAAGAATTCAAGTCTGCTTTGCATGCTCGTGACCAAGAGATTAGAAAATAAAGTTCTAAATTGGCGAATAATTTCAATGAAAGGAATCAAATGGAGGAGAGTATGAAGGAAAAAGAGGCTCAGCTACATGAAGAGCTAATAATTGCACAAAGGTCTATAACCTTCTATAAAAAGAAGGTTGGTATCTGCCTATTAGGAGTAAATCATTATTGTGCTCATCATCCTAAAACCAGCCCTACAATTTTTGAAGGATGCCTGAGAGATAAATGAAAGGGTTGGCCCATGATTGACCAAATTTTACAAAAATATGCCCCCCGAGTGGTCAAGTCTCAAAGTCTAATTTCAAAGTTATGTGGCAACAAATGAGGCTAAGAAATTGAAGAATTCCAGATCGAAGGGCTGCCTCTAGGAAAGCAAGAGAATTCACCCACTGTCATAAGGTATTAGAAAAGAGCAAGGAATGCCAAGTGGTGCTAAAGAAAAGGGTCGATGAAATTAAGAAGGATTTCAGTGTCTTGTACAACTTCAAATTACCTCCCTTCCTTTCAATAAATGGGGATGTGTTATCAGTTGAGCAAATTACAGATGAAGTCAATAATAAGGTTCAGAATTTGGTAGAACTCCCAGATTCAAGCACAAAACCCACTGCTAAATATTTTGACTGTGATATTCTTCTACTTCTCATCTCTATTATCATCTGGGATCTGTTTTAACAAGATGGGGATTTGTTTCTTTCAAAGAAGTCTTCAAGCTGGATCAGGTGTACAAATCCTTTTGCAATCTTGTCCAACTGATTGACATGGATTGGGAAATGCTTCACTCCACTTTCCTCAAACTCCAAGAATAGCCAGAGCTCTAGGTTCATGCCTCCACAAGTGAAGTCCCCTAATGATTCACCAAAACTGTGAAGAATTTTTTTGCCTTAGTCTTTTTTGATTTTCTATCTTTTTCTTTTGGCTTCCAGAAGATCCATGTGCAAAAAGGAGTTATCTTCTGAAAGGTGTGCAATGTGCCATGTGGTGGATATGTGCATTTTTTTTTTATCACTTTCCTTTTGGATGGGATTTTGATCATTTTTCAGCCTAGCAGAATATTTCTAAAAAGTTATTTTTGCAAATTTGAGACTGTTTGCCCGCTCGACACGTCATCTCTTCGTTGCAAAAAAAAAGTACTTTGGAGAGCCTTCTTTCAGATTTTCTCAAAGCTTGCCTTGCCTTATTCTTATGAAAGGATGTGAGTCAGTGCCACCAAAGCCACTTGATCAGTTGACAAGACTTTTTCCAAGATGTTTTCTAGGATTCAAGAGTTTATGGAGGGTAATCCTATTAAAATATCTAAAGGATATTAATGTGGTAGTTGAAAGTTGATGAGCAAGATTTCCATGACCTAATTAAAGATCTGGGATCGGATTCTGACCTATCAGGTGTAGACATCTAGCAGTCATTACTTCTGAATGAAGTTGACGTCTCTCTCTCTTTGGTGACTATAAATTAGAAGCAACAACATGCATAAAGGGTTCCTTAAATTTTCCTTTTGGAAATTTTTTTCTTTAATTTTCATAGTTATAGGAGTATTTTCATTAAAGTCTACAGAACACTGCTTCACTCTAACATGTTACATCTTTTTTACTCAAACTATTGTCGGATTGGAATTCGTCCTCTGTTTTAAAGTTCATTTGATATTTGAAGTACAAGTTATTTGAGATAAATACTTGAAACTGTGCATGATATGGCCTCTATCAATATTTCTTTCTTTATATCTTCCTCCAGAATAGAAAACTGTGTCTAGCTTAATCTGAATAGTCTGATTATTTGATTTCCATGCTGTATGTATGCATGATAAAGTTATAATCTGTAGAAATTGGATTATGTTATTGGACTTATCTATTTTCTTTAATGGTTATTATTTATTGATTTTATGCTATATTAGGAGGAAGATTTTATGTGGATTTTTAATGTTTTCTATTAACTCTTGAAACTTCTATGCTTGGTCGGATCTTTACAAACACTTCCTACGGGTAGATTGAATGACTGCACTATTCTTGTATCTAGCCTCTGCTGCTTGTTCTATTCCCAACAATAAAGGGATGTGACATTATGTGTTATTCATAAATTTGGTCACATTATAAATGTTTGTTAATAAACTACTAATGGTCACGTGACCATGCTTAGTCATTTATAAGCAATTTTTACTATTTTTTTTAATCATATATTGTTGTTTCTGTATGAGTGTTTATGGAAAAATACATCCTATCATAAATTCACCTCTTTTGGTGAAGGTATAAATAGAGTTTATGGATGGAGGAGAAAATAGTGTGAAGATATATTGATAAATAATATATACCAATACATTTTTTACAAGAGAAAATAATTGAAGATCATTCAAAGACAAATTTTTGAAGGAGGATTATCAAGGAGAACAAATAATTTATCTATAAAGAGATTGGTGCCTCATATTGGAGAGGTTGGTTCCTCATATTAAAAGATATTGGTGTCTCATATTGATTTGGTGCTCAAGTGTTAGAGATTGGTGTCTCCAAGTAGGTTGGTGCCTACCGAGTTTGTAAGAAATTTTTATAAGAAATATTTTTTTTTTGTGTAAAGGGTTTCAACGTAAATATTTTATTCCTCTTGTGTTATTATTTTTTGATATTGTTTATTTCAAGTTATTGTGGTTTTTATTTTTAAAAGGGTAAAATAGTCCTTTACTAATTTATCCCCCCTTTGAGTATAAGCTTGTGCTCATGAGGTAGGTGGGACTCAATAATAGGATTTGATGGAGTAGAAGGATTGACACTTTCCAAGGTTTCACCAATAATTTGAGAAAACCCCTCTAACATAGGGTGAACAAGAATAAATGATCCAACATCTTGAGAAAAAATGTTATCCTAAGAGGAACCATCAACTAGAGATTTGGAAGCATGAACAACCAGGTGATATTTATGATCGTTACTCCAAATTATTATGTCCTTGTGTTGAGGGAGTAGACAATCATAATATAGATGGCCAATGAAAAATTACCATCTACATCCTAAAGGGAGGCCCTCATAGTCAATCAATTGAGACCAAGGATTGTCCCCTACCATTAGAAAAATATCCTCATGAAGAGTCTTGGAGATATCAATCTATCAAAATATGAGAAAAAAAGTGAACCACATAGGAAGTAGTAGAATTAGCCTTCAAGAAATGACCAATAACATTGCTAATGGCCTCATGGAAAGTGTCTTCCTAGAAACTGAAATCACACATGTTGAATATTTAGAGGTTTAGAGAGGGTGTTGAAGGAGATAGACCAAGGTGAGATTACCCTCTTCACATACATAACTTGTCATCAAGCACGAAATCCTTGCCTTTCAAAGAGCCAAAAGATGAAATGAGGAAGCCTCTAGCACAAGGCAATAGCTTGATCTTTCCCTTGATGAGAAGTATCCATGAATCCAAGACCCAATTGTGTAAATCAGAAAGGAAGGGATAAAAATTATTAAATCCACGTAGAAAACCCCTACATAGATAAAAATATTTAATTTCAAGCACACCTTATCCATAAACCACCATAGAAAAGCTTGTGCACTAATGCAAGTGGACTCCCAAATGCATGTTAAAATCCACAACTCACAAATAATTTCTCAAAACATCATATGCAAAGAGTCTTTTCTCACAAAAAACTCACAATCCACCACATAAACAACAAACAAAATCATGATCTTTTATTTATTTTCAAAGCCATCAAACAACATCAATTTTATTTTGTATTGCAACAAGAAAAATAAACCCATCACATTGTTCATACCACTGCTATTTCATTACAATTAATTTCCTCAAACGGTTTCTTAGTTTTGTGCTCCTCCTTATTAGCTTTTCAGAACATTTTAAAAATTTCAATTTCATTTTGAAATGAGAATGTTATGAATGTTTTACTAAGACTAGTTTTCATAGTCACGACTTCTGACAATCTTCCTCTCTAATGCATACATCTAATTCTTCTTTGCACAATTAATTATTTTTCCCAAATTATTTTGTTACCATTTCAATTGCATAAATTATTTTCTTGGTGCCCAACTCTCTCCACATCCAAATACATATAGATTTTTAAATTTAATGATGAAATACATATGCCAAAAATTACCTCCTCATATCTGGGTGTGGGATTTTGTAACTCCCAATATTTTGATGAATTCACACCTCCCAACACTTCCAATTTGAAATTAAATTAAATTCAAATTCACCTGAAATTTTTTTGCATTTGACGATTTTTTTAAATAATTGAAATTGTTTCCTGCAAGATGCCACCAACAAACCAAAACAAAAAAATAAAAATGAAAATTTAAATATTTTTGGTGTGCAATATTTCCCATGCACTTGGATGCTCCTACATCAAACAACCCAAGTAAGAGAAATGTTTCATGAGTCAGAAATCATGAAAATTTAAAGATTAGGTGTTTGTTCTTCATCCATATTTCTTGTTTTTCTACTTGATTTTTCATCTTCTTGATCCTACTTTGAAATTTCCTATCTCTTCTAGCTTTCATTCTTCCTCTCTTTCTTCCCTTCATGAAATTCATTTGGCTGCACCATGTTTCATATTCCCATTCCAATTTATCATCTTCAACACCTGCATACAAATAAACACTAATAAATTCATGGGAATCAATGAATCCCATCTGCACATACTTTTCAATTATTTCTCCTCCATCCTTTTCTCCCTATATCTCAAAAAAAATCAACATACCTCTCTATAATTCAACCTTTATCCTATTATTTCTGCACCTAACCATCTTTCTCATCTCACTTTCTTTCACCATTTCATCAAAGTACGAATCAACCTCAACATCAACATCAACATCAATGAATTTTACAAAATCACCAAATACCCTCATTTTCTCCTCTTTCCCTATTAGTGTATCATCAATTTCAATATTCTCATATCCATTATTGTAAGGAATTTCATTTTCATGTGAATCAACCTCTTCACTATCATCAAATAATTCTAAAAATTCAAACTTTACCTCAATATTTGTTGTAAATTTTGTTTTGCCAGTTGTCAATGCAAGCCACTCCATTTCTACTGTTGCAATATGTATTCATAAGTCACCTTCTTTTTAATTTGTTGTTGCTCCTTGAATTTATTTATTCACTATCTTCCCCATATACCCTTCTTCACTCTATTTTCCCAAAAATTCTAATGTTTCCTAGTCCTTCAATGGACCAAACTTCATTGCAACTTCATGGTTATCTTCTACGACAATACTATCCTTTTCATGCAAAAATTCATGTATCTCTTTCAAATCAAATTTTATTTCACAAATATCATGTAGATGAATATTTAACTGGATGTTTTCTTTCTTCTCTATTGCCACCCCAACTTCAAAATCACCATATTCCTTTATCTTTTCTTCATGAAAATCAATATTTACTTTGAAAAACTCAAAAGAAGGAGATAATACCTCAATTTTTGCTCCTGCAACCTCTTTTCCTGTCCATGTAATTTCATTTTTTATTTTCTTTTATGTCAAAAAAAAGATGCACATCTGCTATTACCTCTTTCTTTCTCCATTAGTTCCTTGTGCATTTCTTCTTTTCTTTCTTTATTTCATCTGCATTTATGTGGGATGCTCCCACATGACTTTCTTTCCATACTCTTTCCACCATAGGCTCGCAAAACCGCACTTAAACATTCTCATTTTTGTTGTCCTCTTTTCCAAACCTATATTTTTCCTCTTTCTTCTCTTCATTGTCATCTATTACAACTTCTTTTCCTTCTTCCTTTCCTACACACAAATCATTACTTACAAATTCATTATGAAAAAACAATGTAATTTCACTTCATCTATTTTTTGATCTTCCTCAACTGTAGCTTTCTTCTTCATTCCCAAGCTCTCCTCAAGGGAATCCAATATTACTTCTATCTTCTTCAAATTTTCAACCAACTTCTTTTCTCTCACTTTTTCCCAATAATATTCTCAAAATAACATTCTCATGGGTCTTTGAATGACCCATCTTGTCTTCTTTTTTATAGTCATTTTAGAGACTCACAAGTCCCTCTACAATTACAAGTCCTCTTTTCAACAATATCTCACTCACACAACTATCCTCTACCCAAAAAAGACTCTGGAAGATGCTTCCTCTACCCACCCTCTCTTAGTGGAAGAACTCTACACCTTCTACCCATCTTTTTATCTGCTAGAGGATAGTAGTCATAGGTCCTCTTTCATACCTGCAACAAAAAAGCATTATCACAACTCTCTCTCATGGCTTCACGTCTTCACTCTTCACCACTCTTCATCCGCTGGTCCTAGTGTATACTCTACACTCTCAATATCTTCTAGCTTTGATACCATTTGATGTAAGTGGGACTCCCAAATGCATGTCAAAACCCACAACTCACAAATAATTTCTCAAACATCATATGTAAAGAGTATTTTCTCACAAAAAACTCACAATCCACCACATAAACAAAAAAAATCATGCTCTTTTATTGAATTTCAAAGCTAACAAACAACAACATCAATTTTATTTTGTATTGCAACAAGAAAAATAAACCCGTCACATTCTTCATACCACTGCTATTTCATTAGAATGATTTTTATTGAATGGTTTTTTGGTTTTGTGCTCCTCCTTCTCATCTTTCCAAAACATTTTGAATTTTTCAGTTTCATTTTGAAATGAGATCATTATGCATGTTTTACCGATACTTATTTTCACAGTCATGACTTCTAACAATATCCCTCTCTAATGCATACATCTAATTTTTCTCTGCATAACTAATTGTTTTTCCCAAATTATTTTGTCACCATTTCAGTTCCATAACTTCTTTTCCTGGTGCTCAACTCCCTCCACATCCAAATCATTACAAATTTTTAAATTTAATGAGGAGTTACATATGCCAAAAATGGCCTCCTCATATCTAGGTGTGGGATTTTGTAACTCCCAATATTCTCATTAATTCACACCTCCTAACACTTCCAATTTGAATTGAAATTAAATTAAAATTCACCTCGAAGATTTTTAAATTTGATGATTTTTTTAAATAATTTAATTTGTTTCATAGAAGATACCACCAAAAAATCAAAATGACAATTAAATATTTTTGGTGTGCAAGATTTCCCATTCACCCAGATTCTCTTGCATCATGTAGAAGGGTAAAAAATTATGTGTTTTGTAAGCATGCAAATATTATTCAGTAGAAGACTACACCATGCACACCTCAATAGAATGGGGTGGTAGAGAGAATGAACCTAACCTTGTTAGAAATAACTATAAGATGCTAAGTGGCATGACACTATATTGATGCTTTTGGGTGGGGGCTATGAGTATTTCTTGTTACATGGTAAGTGGTTTTCCTTTTTCAGCTCCTTTTTTTATAAAACTCTTTATGGAGTGTAGATATGTAATCAAACTTTATACTTCACATTTAAGGTTATTTAGTTATGAAGTTTGCATCCATGTACCTAGAGAGAATGATATATAAGAGACCCAAAACCGCATAAATACATCTTTGTTGGTTATGGTAAGAATGTAAAATTTATAACCTTTGAAATTTATTAACTTAGAAAATGATCCTTTTCAAAGATGTTTTTTCAAATATTTTAGAACATTCTCAAATGCTGTATAGCCAAAGAAAATGAAGGAAAGAAAATAATACATTTTCAAACCAAGGTCAAAAATTAGGAAGATGCACATGTCAAATAATGTGATGATGGATTAGAAGATGGATGGGGAGACAAGATTTCAAATGATGGTATTGAGTAGGATGATATGTTGAGTGTGCATATGAATAGACAAAGTATTTTAATCTTCCCTTGAGGTGATCTATGAGATAATGAAATCCAATTGACAAGTATAACCCAATAGATTTTTGTTGTGTATTTACTTTGTTATGTATTGATGATGAGCCAAGATATTTCATGAAGAATTTATCTTTGGAGGATAATGGACCTTGAATGTAGGTCATGAAGGAGGAGATGCTGACCTTATTGATATGTGGCACTTGGGATATTGTTAATTTTATTGAGGGAAGTGCATTGGTTGCAAATACATTTTTGATCATTAGAGTAGACATACAATTAGAATGGTACAAGGCTAGACTAGTGGCTAAGGTCTGCCCCCAAAGAGGGATTTGATTTCAATAAAAACTTCTCTCATGTTGTTAAGTTTTCTTCTATTAGATTCCTATTATCTATTTCTCAACATGTAATTTTGAAATAGTACAAATGAATGTTAAATTTTTTTTTTTTTGTGGGGATCTTGAGGAGATTTATGTGTGAAAACTTGATGGATTTATTGTGAAGGGGAAGGAACATATAGTATGTAGGTTGAAATGATCTTGTATGGCTTGAAGTAGTCACCTTGCATGTAGTTTTATATTTTTTATGTATTTACATTGCAAATAGATTTTGCTAAGAGAGAAAAACCAATGTGTTTATGTTAAAAAAATTGATGATTATATCTTTACTATCTTGCATATGAATAACATGCTTATGGGAAACAAGGTGATGATTAGAGAGATAAAACTTAACTTTTTGAGACATTTGATATGAAGAATTTTGGTGTTGCAAAATATATTCTCTATAGAGAGATTAGTAGGGACTGGGTATTAAAAAATAATATATTTTTGGTATAGAGATTATTAGGGATCGGGTATAATTTTTTTAAGTTAAGTTAGAGTATGTTGATATTGATTTTTAGGAATTTAGTATGCATGATTGCCAATGTGTGTGTATTTTATTTTACCATATCAATGCTAGTGCTATTGGTAGCCTAATATATTTAATGGTTTGCACTAGACTAGATATCATCCAAGTAATAAGACTATTGTGCAAGTTCATATTTAACCCTAGTAAGGAACCTTAGACCTATGTTAAGAGGTTGTTTAGATATTTGTGAGATTTTTTTTTATTGTTTGTGTTATCATAATATTAATGACATGGATAGTACATTATAAATGCAAGGAATTTTGGATGTAGATTAGATAAGTGGTTTGGATAGTTGAAAGTCCACTAGTGAATGAGTAAGATGATGGAATTGTTACCAAAATTTCACCTGCAACTCATTTTGGCTGAGTTGAAATAGTTGTTACATCTAAGGTGAAAGGTACTTCAATAAGTTTTTGATAATCCTAGCCATTTGCATTTGAAAATTTCAAGTGGAGTTCAGTTAGTATTATGCAGTGATTTACAAAAAAAAAATAGATTATGCAAATTGCATAATATGTTGTATTTCATTTATTTTGAAAATGAAAATATATACAATGTTGTTGTTTCATTCATTGAAGATCAACGAAATTCTTAAATATTCCAAGCAAGCCATGGGAATGACTGAATTGATTTAATTCAACATTGTATGCAAGCTATACATCTGAAGATAAATAATAAAAACACATGAGAAGAGATCATATCCGTCATTTCCTTAAGGGATGATGTAGGGTTGGTCCTTCAATATTTTGCTTGATCCTCCTATCTACAACTCCTCTCGTTCCTGATCTACAGATGCACCTGCAGATGATTGAGAGATTTTTTTAAAGCTTGGGATATGAAATCTAATCACATGTTTCATCAAAAGACATATAATTTACAGCTATGATGCATTAAATCAACTCGGCCATTATCAAATAAATGTAAAAGAGCCAAATAAAATCATCAAATGAGATCTAATCATCATGAAGAGAATTTAACTTCACTATTTTATCTAACTTGTTTGTTGAATGTGCAGGTACAAGTACAATCATATCATTCAGATCAACAAAGATACTATCATTTTTTTAATCAAAGGCATATCACTATTAAACAAGAATTTACAGCCCTAAAGAATCAATAAAGGAGCCCATATATATATAAAGATCAATAATTTTGTGCCACATTATTGATCAAATAGGATTATCAATAGTGCTACTATACTTTTCACGTTTCACTACATGGGCAAGAAGGTGGCACAACACTATTGATCATTCTACACAAACAAAAGGTTCCTTCACAATTCAATGATTAGATGTCATGTCAATCAAAGTTATCATATTCACATCAACATAGGTCATTTCAACCAACAAATATTTCTCAAAGTTGTTATGTGCGGTGGAAAATGTGGCTCCAATAAGGGTTGATCCCAACACATAACACTAAGGTAGCAACAAACATATGCTGGTTAAGGAACAATCAAACCCTCAAGGGACTATCATTATAAATTTAGTTGCATTATCTTAAAAGACTAAATGCCTTATATGCTTGCAAGGGTGCATACTAGTCTATAATTTTTGCATGTTATCTCTTGTATGTAAAAATAAGTCAATTATCGATACAGTCCACACAAGGATATTCATAATCAATATAGACATGCTAAGTTGAAAAATAATGGATGATGTGATTGGCACAAGAAAATGACATTCCTTTTACAAAGATCTTAGATACAATAGAGAGAATATTGAAGAAACAAATAGATGGAATCATTAGAAACTTGCAAATAACAATAAGGACAGTGATATCAAGGTACCTTGAAAGATAAATGAGAAAATATTCAATGATAATAATAGCCCATACATATGGAGGTCACTATAAATCTGTATGCAAAAAATTGAGAGAGAAACAATAATTTTTTCTTAGGGACAACATCATTTTTTAAAGCAAAATAAGGCACACGATTCAGATTTGGGCTTCTACATATGGCATAATTTAGTTTTTTTAAAGTATATTCATAAAAGAGGACTTATAGTCATATGCTTGATGCTCCTAAAGAAACAAGGTAACATTACTTCATGCAAATTTTTAGAATTTAGAATGAGCTACAACCTACAATGATAAAACCCTCAGAACACCTATAGGTGCCTTTGGGTGCTTTCCAAATGCAAGTATTCTGAAGAAAGCATATAGTATAGAGAATGAAATATTAACACCAAAATAATTGTTGCATATACAATACAGTTGCGCATTACTTTACCAAGTGCTTGAAAGGAAAGAACCTTTGTTTGCTTCTTCACATAATAGGAATAGTATATACAATGACAACCATGAAAGGTTGTTAAAAAGAAATGCAAGTTAGAAAATAATGAAAAAAAACAAAGTTTTGAGGTAGGGTTTTAGGAAAAAACCTAAAGTGAAGTTTTCTCTTCTTTCTCCCAGGGGAAGCAATAATACAAGTCGTGGGTTTCAAAAAAACATCTTCCATTTGCATGGTGGAAAGTAAGGTGAAAAATAATGTTCAGTCATTGTTGTTTGGCCACAACTTGGGGAAGGATAAAACACATATTGAATGCCAAGGCCAAACCCATGAGGGTTATATTGAGAGAGGTTTTGCATGTATTCAAAAAATGGAGAGAATATAGAAACACCTAGAAGCTAAAGAGGCCACAATTTGTTCTCAAGATATATAAAGAAAGAAGCAATGCAAAGGCTCGAGTGGTGGAAAAATTACCAAGGGTTTTCTATTGGAGAATACCTTCAGATACCCGCATTTAAGCTTCATAAATTTTTTCAAATGTTGGCCTCGAGCAAAGAAAACATCGAAATAAAGTAAACAAAGTAAAATGTATTACAGATAATGGTGGTAGGTTGCAACCAAGAAGGCCAAAAATTCTTAAAAAATGGAGGTCGATGGTCAAAAAAGACTTGCCATACCTTTTCCTGTAAGAATCTCTTAGGAAATCATGCAAAAGCAATAAGGAATTGCAGATTTTGAGCTCAAAACCCTAATGGTGGTGGTTGTGTGTAGAGAAAAATCTTCTCCAAATTTAAGGTTCAAATGAAGAGAGAAATTAGGGCTCAAACTATTTTTTTCTTAAGGTTTTCTCATATTCCCTAATTCGACTTTGATATTTTATCACATTGAATTAAAAATCAAAGTGCTTTCACTAATACTTCCATGGCAATATGTTTTTCCTTAGTGATTTTTTTATGTTTTGAGAAAATCATATATGCTTTTTCCCTTTCATTCCCTAGGTCGAGCTTCTTTCATGCCTTAGTGTTTCAATACTTAGGAATAAAAATCATGTGACTTGGAAAAATTAGAATCAAAACTATGTTGCCTTTGTTGCAAGTACAAACGAGTATGGTGGTGTTGTTCTTAATGTTGTCATTGATGTCAACACAATTCAAGTTGTTGCAGTGAAAGGAATCAAGTGATTGCAGGTGGTACATGTATAGTTGAGATAGTGTAGAGATGTTGTGAGTACATGGAGCTATCTTTATGGTGTTGTAGGTGTACTAATATGATGAGTTATGAAGTACTTTTGAGAAAATTAATAATTAGTGAAGACAGAGTTGAGTGTGTGTGCTCTAAATGTGCTTCGGTAATGTTCTCTGAATTTCATCTATGTTGATCATATTCTTGTGTGGATATGTAGTGTTGTTTATGAGAATATTTTGGTGATATATCTTGAGTTATAGCTTCTGGTTTGATGAAGAGTGAAAGTTGTGTTCATTGGTTTGGCAGATTTGTTTATCTGTGCACTAGGAGAAATTTTTCAACTCTATAGTCCTCTAATGGTTTGTCTCAGATCTTACAATTCTAGAAGAAGGATAATAATGGCTTTATCTATGTTCTAGAAAAAGTTCTTATGGATTGGTACTCCGAAAAACTTGTTTCAAAGTTACTATGTGTGTCTGCATAGTCCAGTTGGACTAATGGAAAGAGTTCTGTATATGAAGATTGTTGTAGTTGCTACAAATGTTTTTGAAGGATTCTAAGAGGTATTCCATTATGCAGTGAAGCATTTTATGTGATCCACATAATATCATATTGTTGTGAATGCATGTACTCAAAATTTCATTGGTGTTTTCATTAGGTTTAGCTGACTTGGTGTATACACATTACATAAAGGATAAGAATCAATTAAGGAAGCATGTGATTGATCCAAGATGTTGTTTTGGGTCCAAGTTAAGTATTAATTTGGTCCTCTCATTCTTATCCACTACGAGAATTTTGAGTCACCGAGCTAATTTGAATTTGTAAAATGAAGAATGTGTAGTCGACCTTGGAGAAATTTTATAAGATTGAAGATGGTATAAATACAAGTCAAGATGTTATGAATTAAGAGAGATGTGCAAAGAAAAGTGTGTGAAAAAAGTGTGAAAATAAGAGTGTATGCAAGTGAATCAAGAAAGCATTACTTTAATGTGTTTGACTCCTGAAAGCAATGGGCTGATGGTGTTTGCAATTCTTTGATTAAGGCTGTGAATGTGTAGAACCTGTTGTGGTGGATTTTATGTTATCTATCTTTATTTGTAGGCAGTGAGCCTCCTTTTGGATAATGAGTCCTATTTGTAGGTAGTGAGCCTTGTATCCAAATAGTGAGTCCTATCTGGGTAGTGAGCACTTTGGCAATGAGCCTTTGTATCCGATTTTGTATTACTATTATATTGTGTGTTAATCCTCACTGTGGTTTTTCCCTTATTGGGTTTTCCATGTAAATTCAGTGTCTCTAGTATTTTCTTTCTGTTATTTTCATTTCATGTTTATACTTAATAATAGATTAAAGTGAATGTGGAATTGATTAAGGTTAGAAGTGAATGTGATTAGATACAACTGATTCACCCCCCCTCTAAGTTGTCTTGTGCATTTCAACAATTGGTATCAAAGCTTTGGTTTCTCTAGAGAAGCCTAACAACTTGAGGAGGATCTTGAAGATTAAATAAATGGATGATAAAGAAGAGCTTCAGGTTTCTCTTGAAGATCTTGACAACACTGAAAATGAAAACAAAGAGTTGAAAGAAAATCTTGATGAGGCAAATGAATGTATCCATAAATTGAAAGAGCAATTGAAGAAATTCAAAGAAAGAAATAAAGAAGTAAGTGAGCAATTAAAACAAGAAAATTAAGAGATCACTAGATTGAAGGTGTAAGTGGAAGAAAATAAGAGAGTTGAATATTGTCTAAATACAGTGGTGCAAAGCAAGTCTAATGAATGCTAAAGGCTTGAACAAGAAGTGGTAAACCTGAAAGAAGATCTGGAAAAGAAAAAGTCTATGAAGATAGTTTCAAAAAAAGCTCCACTAAGCTTGATGAACTGATTGTAGGACAAAAACCAATTAAAAATAGAGTTGGTTTGGGATAGGAAGCAGGTGAAATTTCAAAATCTATGAAGACCCCAAACACAATGAACAATCAAAATAATCAAGGTAAAGGAAAATAAATAAATAACTCAAGAAGCTTTATTAGGAGACCTCCTATACGATGATCAAATTCTCAAATGTACCCATCCTTCAGTGGCATTTGTTTTTCATTCAATAAATTTGGTCACAAGGTAACAAAGTGTAGAAGTAGAATAAAACAGTATGCTGGATCCTTCTCTAGACAATGTTTTGCATGCAAGAAAGTTGGACATAGAGCTAGTGAATGTAGAACTCAGATGATGAATTGGTTTAATGGAGGTAGAATGAATCAATATTTTGTTGGATACTGCTACACTTGTAATAATTTTGGACATAGAGAAAATTAGTATAGATCAAGGCTTAGTGAAGGTCAAAAAAATTAGAGAAATGTTGTTTGCTACAATTACAAAAAACTAGGACATTTTTTAAGAGTTTGCAGAAGTAAAAAGGGAAAGCAGTATGCTTTGGTAAAGAAGAATGAACCAGTGAAGAGAATTGATAAGAATGAGGTTAAGAAAGAAATGAATAATATGTGAGGAAGAAAGAAGAGCCAGAGATGAAAAAATGCGTTTGTGACCTCATATGATGTAGACAATTCCTCCAGGAATTAGACCTAGCATGGTCTTAGGGGGAGTATTAATAGAGAATTGTTCAGAACCCCTAGATATATGGCATGTCAGATGTTGGCACAAGGATATGTTTTAAGGAATGAATAAGTAGAGATTTTGCAAAAGAAACCAGAAGAAAATGTGCACGCATATTCGTTTACAAAGAAAATTAGGGTTTCTCAGTGCAATGAAAGAAGAGTTGCAACAGATAGAGAAGAATCAGACATGGGAATTGATTCCTAAACCTATAAACAAGAATATAATTGGTATAGAGTGGGTATTCAGGAACAAGATGAATGAAGATGGTGAAGTAGTAAGAAAAAAAGAAAGGCTTGTATGCAAAGGTTACTCACAGGTTGAAGGAATAAACTTTGAGGATAAATTTTCCTTGGTGGCAAGAATGGAGGCCATTTGGATGTTTTTGGAATTTTCTGCACACAAAAATTTCAAAGTATACTAGATGGATGTTAAGTTTGAATTCCTGAATGGAGAATTGGAAGAAAAAGTGTACATGGAACAACCAGAAGGATTTTAGTTATCAGATAAACTAGACATGGTTTGCAAGTTGAAAAAGGCACTATATGGACTTAAATAGACAACTAGAGCATGGTATGCAAGGTTGGAAAAATATTTGACACATCAAAGGTTTAGAAAAGGCTCCACAAATAGTAATCTCTATTTCAAAGTTGAAGGAAACAAAATGTTGATAGTGGTTGTGTATGTTGATGATATTATCTTCGGAGGAAATAAGGGTATGTGCAAGAAATTTGTAGAGGAGATGCAAAAGGAGTTTGAGATGTCTATGATTGGTGAGCTGAATTTCTTTCTTGGACCTGAAGTGAATCAAACCGATAAGGGAATATTCATTTCACAACCAAAATATGTTAAAGAATTGCTGAAGAATTTTGGAATGGATGATTCCAAACCGGTTTGTACCTTTATGGTGACTGGATGCAAATTGAGTAAGGATGATGATTCTTCTAGACTTGATCAGAGCATGTATAGATCTATGATTGGTGGACTATTATATCTTACTCCTACTAGATTAGATATCATGCATGTAGTATATTAATTTTCTAGATTTCAAATAGAACCTAAAGAAACACATATTACAACTATGAAGAGGATATTCAGATATCTAAAAGACACTTCAGATTATGTCTTGTGGTATCCTAAGGATACTGATTTCACTTTGAATACCTACACTGATGTAGATTGGGTTGGTTGTGTAGATGAATGGAAAAGTACAAGTAGTGGTGCATTATTTCTTGGAGGAATATTGGTTTCATGGTTAAGAAAGAAACAAGATTCAATTTATTTAGCCACCACAAAATCTAAGTATATTGCAGTAGCATCTTATTGTACACAGGTACTTTGGAGGAAACAAACATTGAAGGATATGGGTGTGATGTGTGATGATCCTATCTCTATATTTTGTGATAATAAAAGTGCAATAAATATTTAAAAGAATTTGGTAATGCATTCAAGGACAAAGAATATATCTATTAGATATCATTTCTTAAGGGAGAAGGTGTTGGAGAATGAAGTCAGGCTTGAATATATGTCTACAAAGGATCATATTTGCAAATATATTTACTAAGGCTATTTGAAAGGATAATTTTGAGTATCTCAAGGAGAAGTTGGGGGTTACTACCCCTCCTTCTTTGAACTAGGTTCACATGGAGGTGCATTCGTCCAGTGGATCTATAGATTCATAATCTATCAAGACTGATGATTGTGGTCTACTCCTTAGAGGGAGTAGAGAGTATCATTGTTGCAGTATGAGATATGGGTGCACTCCTAAGGGAGAGTGATCAAAATTTTATGGCTGAAGAATTATGCAAAAGTTTTCTTTTCCATTGATTTCAAAGGGGCAGAGAGAATCATGTGAAAAAGCCTATCTATATCTCAAAAATCTGAAAGGAAAAGAGAAACTTGCAAGGAGAAGAGATTGTAGAAACATTGTGTAGGCTATCTAATCAAAAAAGAAGAAGAAGAAGAAGAATAAGGAGAGTGTGTATGCTATATTTGATGGTTTTTCACATCATGTGTTGTCATCAATGACAAAGGGATAGATTGTTGCAAGTATGAATGAGTATGGTGATGTTGTCATTGATGTCAATATAGTTTAGGTTGTTGTAGTGAAAGGAATCAAGTGATTACAGGTGGTACATGTATAGTTGAGATACTATAGAGATGTTGTGAGTACATGGATATATCTTTATGGTGTTGTAGGTGTGATGATATGATGAGTTATCAAGTTATTTTGAGAAAATTAATAATTAGTGAAGATAGAGTTGTGTGTGTGTATTTTGAATGTGATTCGATAATGTGCTATACATTTATTCTATGTTGATCCTATGCTTGTGTAGATATGTAGTGTTTTTTATGAGCATATTTGGGTGACATATCTTGACTCATAGCTTCTGGTTTGATGAAGGGTGAAATTGTGTTCACTAGTTTGTGAAATTGTTTGGTAGAGTTGTTTGTCTATGGACTAGGAGAAATGTTTCTACTCTATAGTCCTTCGATGGTTTGTCTTAGATCTTTCAAATATAGAAGAAGGTTAATAATGGTGTAATTTGTGTTTTGGGAAAAGCGCTCATGGTTTTGTACTCCAGAAGACTTTTTCCAGAGTTATTATGTGTGTTTGCACAGTCCGGTTGGACTGATGGAAAGAGTTATGTATATGAAGATTGTTGTAGTTGCTTTGGATGTTTTTGAAGGCTTCCAAGAGGTATTCTAGTATGAAGCAAAGCATGTTATGTGATCCACATGTTATCATCTTGTTGTGAATGTGCATACTTCAAAGTTCATTGGTGTTTTCATTAGGTTTGTCCGACATGGTGTCTACATGCTACATGAAGGATAAGCATCAATTAAGGAAGCATGTGATTGATCCAAGATGTTTTTTTGGGTCCTAGTTAAGTATTAATTTGGTCCACTCTCATTCTTATCCACCACAAGAATGTTGAATCGCTGACCTAATTTGAATTTATAAAATGAAGAATGTGTAGCTGACCTTGGAGAAAGTTTCTAAGATCGAAGATGGTATAAATACAAGTCAAGGTGTTGTGAATTAAGAGATATGTACGAAGAAAAGTGTGAAGAAAAATTGTGAAAAGAAAAGTGTACAAAAGTGAATCAAGGCAACAATACTTTAATGTGTTTGACTCTTGAAAGTAGTGAGTTGATGATCTCTACAATTCTTTGATTAAGGCTGTGAATGTGTAGAACCTATTGTGGTGGATTTTATGTTATCTATCTTTATCTATAGGAAGTGATCCTCCTTCTGGAATGTGATTCCTATCTATAGGAAGTGAGCCTTGTATTCAGACAATGAGTCCTATCTGTTTAGTGATCCCTTTAGCAGTGAGCCTTTCTATCTAATTTTGTATTACTATTATATTGTCAGTTAATCCCCACCGTGGTTTTTCCCTCATTGGGTTTTCCACATAAATCTAGTATCTCTGGTATTTTCTTTCTATTATCTGCATTTCATGTTTATACTTAATAATAGATTAAAGTGAATGTGGAATTGATTAAGATTAGAAGTGAATGTGATTAGATACAACTAATTCACCCCCCTCTTAGTTGTCTTGTGCATTTCAATAGGCTTGTATTGTTGTAAAATCAAGAGGTGGAGTTATACTTAAGTCTCTTTTAAGTTAAAAAATCATGATAAGTCAAAATGGAGTGAATTGTGGAGTTTTGAGTTCTGATTTTAGTTAGAGGAGTGAAAGGGGGGTCAATTTCAGTCAAACCTATGATGATAGTTAGTTTGAGCCTATTTTTTCTCACATTGCTTTAGTTCTGACTCCCCTTTTTATGGATTTTCTTCTTTTCTTGTGAGAAAATATTTGGAGATATGTTTCACTTGTAGTTAACTACTTGCGCCACCTCTTGGCACCTTGGAGTTACCATCTATTGTATATATTCAAAAAGATAGTCTTTTTCAGCAGTTCTTGATATTTTCCTTTGCATTCTATAAAGAGATTACCTTGTAACTCATTTTTATAGTTGATTAATATATACAACAGTAATTTATTTTAAGTAGATTGTTTATATTTTTATAGAGTTTTCTTCAGGATATTCAATAGAAACAAAGTTTACCTTCACAATTTCTGGTGTTTTGTCTCTTTTAAATGATTTGATGCAAGTTTAATGTGTTTTAAATAAGAAAACTTTAAACTTCTATCTCATTTACTGATGCATGTACACAATAACAGTTTATCACAAGTCATTGTTTGTTCTCTTAAGTTTATCTCTTCTCTTAATTTGTGAAAATCCTATTTTCCTTAGTAAGCAAAGATTAAACAAAGCCTTTTAGTGAAATATTTATGTGATCAAGGTACCCAAGTTGAGTTGTGTTAGCATATTTTTGAGAATATTAGTTGTGAATAAGTCTGCATAGTAGTATTCTTCAGTGCACCACCTCCTAAAAATAATTTACCATTTGAGTGTCCTTCAGTTTCATAGATTAATCTTTCTCCCTTTTCTCACACAAGTCAATAAATTCTAGTAGATTGAAAGGGAACCAACCCACAATCTAGAGATTCACCTTCAACATGAGTAACCCACAATCTCGAAGGTGTTTCCATGTTTCATAGGATTTTTGAGCTTCAAACTTAGCATATAGAACGCAATCCTCATGACAAAAAAAAATATAAAAAATTAATAATAAAAAAAAGATATATAAATATTGAAATTATTCAATTTCCTTCTTCTACATTAAATTCTATATGTATAGGTCTGATGACATAACTAAAATTTACAACTGCATTATAACTTTCTACAAACAAATAACTAATTATGTAAATAATGTTCATTATATTTCATTATCCACATAATAAAAATTGAAAAATGGTGATTGTTCCTCATTTTCTCCCCCATAATGAACATGTTGAAAGAAAAAAACCAAAAGACATGTTGCAACACTATCTTGACACAGGGCCTCTCCTTAGCCATATCTAAAAAATGGTGAATCTGCATTCTCCAATCATTGATGCATTCACTCTGCAATCAAATATGATTAAACTATAGTTGACTAGTGTGAGTCACTCTTCTAGTGCTCAATCCAAACCATGAATATATATATTAATCTCTCCTTTATTGGTAATATCTTTCAACCTCAATCTTGGGATCTATCTCACAATCCAAGCACAAATATGCAGTTTTTCCTGATGTCTTACAAGACAATATTTATCACTCTTCTCAAACCACCAAAACTTGCTTGATTACTATCGACTTTGATATATGAATATTGATACTTGTACAATATTGTGAACATACTTGTAATATTTCCCAATTCATTCATGACTCCATCCATAATTCATTTGTATTCATTTTGTCATATATTCATTTTTCTACACTTTATGTCAACACATATTTTCAGAATGGTTTTTTAAACCATATATGGTATAAGGATGTATATACCAACACATATCCTTTTTATATCCTTCCCTATTATGTAAGAGAACATCTCACACATTTCATTCCTTGAACAAATTTATTTGAAGTATAACACCTGTAACATCATTCCCTTTACTTGTGACATAACCAATACCTTCATACTTTGGCCTTATACTTGGATCAATTGGCTTTGTGATTCCTTTTCCATGTTTTCATAATTCTTGACCTTTATATCCCATTATTTTCATTATTTTTAAACCAATATTCTTCTCATTACAACTAACAAGCTTTGAAAATTCAACCATATTATCATCTTCATCTTTACACTCTTCATAAAAAAAATCCATCGATATTACACAAACTAATTGATTTATGAAAGGAATATTTTTTTTTTTTGTGTGCAGTGAAAGTTATTACCCCCTAATATGCAAAACTAACTAATAAATTCAAGATAAAACAAACACTAGATGACCTCAAGATTAGGCTACATTGAACACAAATAAAAGAAAGATAAAAACAAGAGTGATTATACCTTTTACTTGTGTTTATCCTTGGTTGGCCCTTGATAGAATTTTTGTTTGTGCCCCTTGGATGGTAAGCTTGCAATGATGGTGGTGGTTGAAGGATTAATGGTGGTTGGTGAGTGCAATAATGGCTACTAGAATGCTAATGCAAGAGTGCTGCTATAATGGCTAAAATGGCTTAAGAGAATAAGAGCATAAGTGATAATAATGCATAAGGTCCCTTAATGAATGAAAAAGGGGGGTTATTTATAGAAGAGATTGAATTTTGTAGAGGATTCAATGGTTAGGATTGAGTCACCATGGCCAAGATGGAGGGCTATGGTGAGTTGAGCACTCACAAGCCCTCACATCTTGCCATGTGGAGGATGAAGTGTTCAAAGGACATGGTGAGATGGAAAGGGTACAAATGATGTGGAAAAGGCCATGTGATCCCAAGGTACTTTCAAGTACCTTGGGATTGAAGAGGATTTCCTAAAAAAGGGATTCCTTTTCCCCAAGTGGGGCTGAAAGTGACAAGTGAGGAATTTTAGAAAGTCCACTCTTGCCACCATAGGGATTGGAGAAGGCATTGGAGGAATAAAAGTGAATTTAAAATTCACAATTTTGGAGGAAACCCATGGATAAGACAAGGTCTTCCAAAATGATGTCCTTGTCCATGTACTTGATGTGACATTTGAGAGGTCATGGGGAAGACAAATGCATGTGGGGAATAAGTGTGAATTTTTAATTCACATGGGGAAGAGGTCAAACCAAAAAAGGTAAGTACTATGAAAGGTTGACTTAAGGACATGCTAGAAAAGGTAAGTGATTAGGATTAAAGTTGCACAAATAGGTGATTAGGTAAATTAATGAGGATTAGAGGCAAGTGGCTAGATATGGAGGATGTGACATTAATCCTGATTAAGGATACACACATCCTAATGAAGGGTTAATTAGATTAACCCAAGTTAGTGGAAAGGTTATGGAGGATGTGACAATGAGAGAAAAAATGTATTTAAAATTGAGGAGGATAATTGACTAAATTAAATAAATTGATTGATTTATTTAATTTAGAGAGGAAATGGTAAAGGATAAAATATTTAATTAAATACTTTTTGGGAACCTTAGAGAAAGGGGGTAATATTAATTAAATATGTCATTTTAATTAATATAGATGGATTAGAGGAATAAATGATAGGATTTTGACCATATGGGAGTGGTCAAATTTGGATGTCTACATCTTCTATATGACATGAAACATCACAAAAAAATGGCTTTGATTTCAAACATTCATTTTCATTTTGACATGATTTAAGAAACTGATCTAATCGACTATTTTATGCTTTCAAACTAGATATCTCATCATTTTGTAAATAATTTTTATTTTCTATCTTTTTCAACTTTTCTTTCAAGTTGTCATTCTTATTTTTAACTTCTTCAAACAACTACAATATATTTTCTAATTCTCCATTTTTTTAACATACTCCAATTTTTTTCTAAGATTAATTTTTTCACATAAATATTCATAATTTTCTTGTGAACTTCCTTAAAATTCTCTATCAATTTAGAATTAGATTGCTTAAATTATAATAGTTCCTCCAACAAATATTTTTCCTTCTTTACTCTTTTACCAACTTTTCCCATTTATTCAACCTTAATGCCTTCAAAAAATAAAACACACTCTTATTTTCCTTATTATTCCAATGCATACAAATTCTAAAATAATAACGCTAAAATAAACAAGACCACACAAAAACAATGGATACATATCTTTAATCTATGAATTCTTATTCCCCTTATATCTCCTATTCCAAAAACAAACATCATAAACCATAACCTTCCATATCTTAAATTTGTTGTTAAGATATTCTTATATTTGCATACACCCAAAATGCAACAAATCAAATAAAATTTACCATTTCTTGTGGGTATTTCAATATTTTGTCCCCCTTTGTAAATTTGTGAGATCTTCTCTCAGCACTTTCTTCTATGTATTGCAAATGGAATCTCCAAATTACTCATTCTTGGACAAGAAATATTAATATTCTATTAAAACCTTAAAAATAACAAGAGTTGTGAGCTAGATGGAGTCCCTGCCTAAAACAATATTGGATGTCCATGTTTAAGCTTCAAGCTGTAGAAAAATCAACAAGAGCAGTCACTTCTTATAGAGAAACTAACTCTTTAGAAATAAAGTACATAGAAACACATACATTTATTTTGTATGGACATTTCAAAAGATCTTAGTAAGTCAGTAGAGCCATGCTTACTTATATTGCATGCCAAACCCTATGAAAAAAAATACAACACAACACACCATCATAATTTTGATGCTCTTCTTCACATAAACTATGTCCACACAACCAAAATTTCTCTTGTAATCCAAGCCAATTTCATGTTAATAATTTTGGAATCCTACATAATGTAGAGGTGTATTAGAAACAATTCAGTAATGAAACAAATATGAATATCTAAATACTTTAGAAATGTATCAGAGACAATGTATCAAGCAATGTGGCCGACTCCAACAATATCTAAAACATACATAATACATGTTTTTTTAATGTATTTTCATCCATATGACCAAAACATATGCCAAATGAGTTTCATAGGATCCTAATTTAGTAGGGTTCTATCTTGAAATAGTGTTGCAACATCAAAAAACTACTATTAGAAACATTTTCAGCAACTATCTATTTTGAATAAGTACAATGAATGTAAGAAATAAAGAATTGGATCTTATTGATATGGAAATATTTCAACAAATAGTACAAGCATAAAAAAGGAACTTACCACTAAAAGTAAATCTCCTGCTTGGCCCTCTTCAAAATGAGGGGGGGCAACTTTTGCATCTACTTATGAGCTCAAAATTTTACTTGATTTGAAACCTATCAATTGTACAAAGCTCATAAAAATGGATTAGTGAATGATAGCATTGTCAATCCTCAACCCATGAGATTTCCCCTCAAATCTAAGATATTCAGATGAATAAGAAAGACTTAACTATTTACATCGGCTAGATTTTCTAGTTTAATTATTGTAGAGCTCCCTCCACTTAGCACATTAGCCCTTATTATTCACCAGTCACTATTGTAAATATTTAAATTACATAAAAAAATTATAATTCTTCATACAAGTTTCAAATGTATTAAACACAATGCAATTGTAATTCGTTTGATTCTATGACAACAATGGAGCACACATCTCAATATAATCCACCAGCTGTAGAAAGGCTAGTTTGATGTAATATGTAGTAAACATTAGCCCTTATTATTCACCAGTCACTATTGTGAATATTTAAATTGCATATAAATTTTGTACTTATTCATACAAGTTTCAAGTGTAGTAAACATAATGCAATTGTAAGTCATTTGATTTTATGACAATAATGGAGCACACATCTCAATATCATCCACCACCTGTAGAAAGGTTAGTTTGACGTAATATGTACTAAAAATTATGCAACTATAGTTGTTTCTAAAGATAAAATGAAAAATGCATCTCAATATCATCCACCGCTTGTACGAAGGGTCATTTGATGCATTCACAGGAGACAATACAACCTTCATATACTTTACATGATGCTTTTCAAAAGAAATTAAAAACTATTTTCATCGTAATATAATCATAAATCGATAAAATGGGCCAACAAGCATGTTGAGAAAATTTTAATATATATTGCACTATAGTATGCAAGAAAATATTACCACATTTTAGTAAAATTACATAACAAAAAATGATGTTTTATGTAAGAGAACAATGAACTTCAATTATGCCATCGATCAGTAATCAAGATTCTAGGTTAAAATAATGCTATCAAAGTAAAAAAAACAAACTTTTAAATTATGCCCATTAACGAAGTCAACACAAATATACTAAAATTAAAAAATGGAGGTCGTCCCATCCCCACAATCTTTGAAGGGGAGGACTTTATTCTTCTAATTAGTGTTTGGTAACTACTGAACTTTATATATATATATACATAATTTCGAGTATCAGGGTCTTTGAAACTATTGGTAGAGACAATGGCTTTTCCAATCTTAAGTTATTTTTCAAAAGAAGCAAACAAAGAGGAAATGCTATAATTGCCAATATCATATATGCCATGTCATTCTATCATTGCAATGTTTATTTTCAACACTATAAAAGGAATTCAAAGTATGAATGCTATATCAAAGGGTAACCTTTAGAATATATCATGGTCACGCCTCAAGATTCTGCATAAATTGACTCATGCACTCGGTAATGCCATTGGGAAAAATGCGTATAGTTTACAAAAAATTTATTGTGTAACCCTAATAAAGCAAAATTCTTGCTACTTCAATCTATTCATAATAAATGAACAGTATATCTAAAAATAGTGGAGTTCTACAAATACTAGATAGGCTCATGATTGCACAAGTTTTTTGGTAGTTCAAGGGTGATAGCATATTTTCTATTTTTCTCATTTTGTAGTTGGAACTTGCAATCTTTGGGTATTTTATTGTAAATGTTATGTATTAAAGATCTATCATGTATATGATGAATTCCTTATTAATTTTATTATATGAATATTTGAAATTTTCCTATATTTTTAAAATTTCTCTATTTATCAATAGTTGTTCCCTTTCCCATCCCCTAAAATGGCCTCCAAAAAATCTATCCCTGAAATGCATCCCCTCCCCTATCATCCCTGTCTCAGAAACTTGGTGGAACATAGGATATTAGATTTAATGCTAGTGAAAAGGAAGAATTTGTAACAAAGTAATGAGGAATAACTAATTCCTATGAGAAAGAAATGAACAAAGCTCATGCTTAAGATTAAGTGTCACGTCAAGAAATAGATATAAATAAGGAAGAAACCTAAAAAAAATTCCCTTCGAATAAATACATTAACATAACATAACCCTAATAGTGAATATGTTCAAACTCCCAAAAGACCACTAGAAGCATCAACATCAAAATAAATTCCCCCAAAAGGGGTTATCAATATAGCCAGACAAAATTAAAAGTTGGAATCCATATGGAGTCTCATGCAGTTGTAGGGATTAAACTACTCAGGGAAGGAAATTCATTATCATTCTTATGTATGTCTCCCAAATCAGATTGTGGTGGAATTTCCAATGCTCATTAACTTTCTATTTTCTCCAATGTTAGATTGGAATCACTCCTTGGAGATTACCACAATTCTAGTTGTAAACTAGTCATTACCTAACACTGGAAATGCTACTCATTCAAAACATTGTAGGAAAGTTGTGTCGACCTAGCTATCACTAATGGTGTTTTGAACTAATGCTATCAGGTAGGACCTGGCTAGCCATACTGGGGTACTTCTATGGGCAATGAACAAATGTAAATAATCAAGCCAACCTTATCAATTTGGAAAATGATCTGCATAGTAATGTTTACAATTAGAGAGAATAATATTTTATTCAAAGCATACAATAGTAGCAAGCATATATAATTTCAAAAATCCTCGTATTGAACCATATACATTAAAAATATAATATATTGATATGAATCAAATGTTGTACTTGGAAAATTTGTCAATCTGGAAGCAATAAATACATAAAAGAGTCATTTTTTAGGGGACTCAAGGCATAGAAGAGCCTATTACAATCTCCAATCCATTAATTAACTAGTTTAAAACTTGGACTACAGACTTGGGGGTAGCAATACAAGAAAAGTTTCTATATATAGTTCATTAGAATTGAGTAAGAGAATTAAGAACAAGATGTTGATTCCATCATCATTAAAAGTAGTATCATTACAAGAATATGATGATTGCATCCAGGAACGCAAGTTTTGTAAGGCATACAAAATCATTGATAAGTTGATAACTAGATGGCATAAAAAAGTGGTACTAAGAAGATAATTTTCTATGTTGGTAGTTAAAAGATAAGTGAATTGTTGTGACTTTTTTTATTGTTATCTAATGAATTGAGTCATTCACATGCCAATTTTCTAACAAAGTCTATATTTTTCTAGTGGTAGCTTAAGACTAGCTATTGCTTGCAAGGGAATGAATTAGTACTTTTTTGGGGTCTATTTGTTTCATACATATTCTATGATAATGATTTTCCTAATCATTTTTACAAAAGTATGAAGAGGGTGTTAGCACATCTTGATTAACATATTCATATTCAACAATACACAACTATCTTAGAGCATAAAACTATTCCTTGGAAACAATTACCATAAAATATAGTAGCATTGTCAAAATCCTTCAATGTGCACCTTATTATATGTTTCCCTTGTAAATTAACAAGTTTATCATCAGTTGCTATGTTTTGGGGTTTGGCCATTTACATTGAAAACCAAAACATATGGAACTATACATCTTGAAAACTTCATGAAATTTTCACTCGGGAATGATCATATCCAATGTATATCAAATACAAGAGGTCTAAGATGTTGAAGGCTGTTTTCCACAAACCATCCTAAAGTTAGATATTTGAGTTGCATGACATCTATAAATTTCATCTGAACTTAACAATCAAGGAGTTGAACATTTTTTCATGTTCATTCTCCATTAAGTTTCTATAATAATGACTACCTAAGTTCTATTCCAAAAAATTAAACAAGCTCTTACATAAACTTTATCCTATTGAACACTTAAATTTGTTCGAAGCCAGGCAAATGGAATGATCTTCGGTGACTTCTTAATTACTATACAAAGGAGAAATAGGCGACTCTCTCATTAAATGTCTAGACCTGAATTATGAATACAAAAATCCTATAATTTCTAGCCCAACGAATTGAAAAGCATAATGTTCATGGATCCCAATTTTAAAAAAGGGTTGAATGAAAACAAAAGCCAGTATTCCACATGGGAGGAAAAAGTTAAATGCTTATATGTCTAATTTCCTAGTTTGATAAGAAAAAATGACACTGTATCCATAACTAATCTATAGAAATACCTTTAGAAAGGATAACCAATAGTTAGTAGTCTTAGATAATGATCTAAATAACTTGTGATAAATAGTTCATTAAAAGGGTATGGTAGTTATTCCACTTATTGTTCAATTACAATACATTAATTTTTTCTGACACTCTTGATATTTGGATTGGAAAAAACTCTTTTATTTTTATATTAAATTAAAAATCATAACAAATTCGAACAAAATTACAGTGTCTATGTTAAGGAAAAGTGAAGAATCAATCAAGACAAGAAACCTAAAATAGAGAATTCTATTGCATAACTAAAAAGATCCTAGTGACCACCCTAATGTGGATGAACAAATGAAATAACAAGTAACAAATGAAAATGGTTTATGTAGGAATGATCATCTCCTTTAAAATTCAAATGGAAAACATAATGAATGGGAAACTCAAGTGAACAAATAGCCAAATATGGAAAGAAACAACAACAAAGAGGTAATGCATAAAGGAAATTGAAGGTATATGGTCTAGAAGTCACTTATTATGCTAACGTGCAAAATTTACATTTGGGTCAATCAGTATATGCATACTTTTTGTGGATCCATTTGCATTGGATTTACATGGTTTTTCAGCTTGTAGAAGGATAAGTATTAATAGTTAATTTTGTACATGGAAGAAAAATCGCACATAAGATCATAATAGAAAAAGTGCTTAGAACACTCACCACCAAAGAATCCTTATTAAATTGGACACTAATAGATTCCTCAATCTGTATTATTTCAATTTCAATTGTGGTAATCCACTCAAGAATCTCTGGGGGTGCTAAAAAACCTAACAAACCTATTATAGATTACAATTGAAGACCTTGTCAATAAATTGATTGAATTGGTGCATCAAAAGCTGTGGATTGCACTCATTACTCAAATAGACATATCCACATTAATTATAATCTCTTCACCAAATCTACAAAATTAAATTAACATCTTTCTTTTCTTCACTTCAATCATCATTAAGAATCAGTCTCTAAAAACTATATGAAGGCTTGCATACCTTTGAAACATGCCCTTAGTAAACCTTGATTTTTCATCTCCACTAGACACCTCCAACACAATGGAATAACCATCCTTTCAATTTTCTCCTCGACTATCTTGAGATGCAATAGATATGGCTTCAACAATCGAGATGCCAACTTCTCAATCACCCCACCACTTGATATAAGTAGTTCACACTTAGTAAAATCTGTGAGAAGTATTTGAATGCTCAAATACCAAACTTAAGGGATATTTAAAATCCCAAACACAAATAAAATGCAAAATAAAAAAACAAAAAGATTGGAGAGACACAACTGGGCATGCAAACCTACTTCTTCTATTAACTCAGAAAAACATTTACAAAATGATTTCAAACTACTAATGAGAAACTTGACTTGCAGCAATTTGGAGTTGCACCCACAAATTTACAACAATTCGGAGCTTCTCAGAGCTCTCTCTACTTCCTATTTGTCTGGAGATATCTGATGCTCCCTACACACACTATAGCTAACTATAGTTATTTGGAGCTATCTACTGCTGCCTACAAACTCTAAGCAATCCTAAGCTTGCTGCTACTCCTTGCACAAAACATTCTTTGTTGCTACTACAACTTCATTACTTGCAACTTACTTGCTGCAAATTCTATAGAATCTACCAATTGATTCTTCATTCCTTCTATTTATCTATTCTTTTCTTCTTCCAAAATTTCCTCTCAAAATTCAAATCTACCTACCACAATAAATTTTGGAAATTCAAAATTTCCTACCATAATAAATTTTGTAGTGAGGAGTAGAATAGGGATGAAGATCCCCAAAAACATATTTTATCATTGAAAGTTCCTGATAGGTAGGTGAGTAGGGGAGTTGACATGAGAATAGGCCCAATCATAAAAAAAATAATATTTCCAACACCCCCCCTTTGACAGAGTCGTCAAATAACATCATTCTTCATGCAAATCAACAACACCTAAATTTCTTCTTAGGTGTTCAAAGCAATCTCTACTGAATGGTTCGGTAAAAATGTTTGCAAGCTACTACTCAAACCTACAAAATTTCATTTTGATTTCACCTTTCTCAACCAATTCTCTTATGAAATGATACCTGATTTCAATGTGCTTGCTTCTTCCATAAAAAAACTGGATTCTTTGTTAATGCTATTGATGAAACATTATCACAAAATATAGTTGTTCCATCCTTTTGTTCTTCCTTCAAATCTGATAAGGTACTCCTTAGCCAAATAGCTTGACATGTTGCTACATTTTCTACTATATACTTATCCTCAATTGTAGATAGGGAAAATATGGGTTATTTCTTGGAATCCTATGAAATAACTCCAGATCCCAAGTGAAACAAATATCTAGATGTGCTCTTTCTATCATCCAAACTCCTTTCCCAATCACTATCCATGTAACCAACCAGCCCAAAATCATTTGCTACACTATACAAAATACTATATCCTTTGGTTCCATTCACATACCTTAGGATTTACCTTCTTTCCAATGTGACTCTTTTGGAGTCTCCATAAATCTAGAAATCAGACTTACACTATGCATTATATCAGGCCTGGTTTTTGTTCTTCTTGGCTTGTCTGGAGCTGGATTGGGAGTTGTTTTCTCCCTATTGGCTGTGTGATCATCCTAAGCTATCTTATCCAACTCCTCCATGTCTAGATAAAACTCTACCATGTTGGAAGCTATTTCTTACTCTCCCCCTGCCTCTTGCATTGGATTGAGCTTTGAAAGCTTGCTCATGGGAAGAAATTGTAGACCTATTTAGGCACTACTCATGGGTTTGTAGAGAACCCATCAACTCATCAATGATCAACTTTGTGAGGTCCTTTGCCTCTTCAATGGAAATCAAAATTGCATTAAACTTTATGGGTGATTTTTTGAGGATTTTTTGCACAATCCTTTGCTCTTTCATGGATTATCCATTTACCCTCAATTGGTTTATCAAACCAGAAATTATTGTGTGAAATTTTGAGATAGACTCACTATCCTGTTGGAATATGGCTTCTAGTGTTGTCATTAATGGAAACCTAAGTCATGCATCTGGTCTACAGTCTAGTTTTGGTCCATACCAACAGAACAAAGTAAAGAATAGGGCATCTTGTTAAAGGCATAAATGTCAATATAAATACCTCACTAGATTGTTATTTTGAGTTGTGGATCTCAGAGAAGGGTATGTTGATGTTTTTACTACCTTATTCTATAATTACCTTGATGCACATTAAGTGGTGAACGATCTAGGAGATCTGGTACACTAATATTTTGGTTATCTATGTTAGAAGACCGACTTCTCGAATATAGTAGTTACAGATGTTTAAGGAATAATTGATTAAATATTTTCATACATTCGAATATGTTTATTTGGGTCCCTACTATACTATGGCTGACTATGGATGGTGCATATAAAGATTTAATGGAAGATCTAGCTAATAGTTGAAAAAAACTTTATGTTTTATGAAGCGGACACATGAATGATTAAATCCTAGATAGCGGATATATATAAGATTGGTAGTACCATTTTAAAGGTGTAAATGGGTATGGATGTGTGCAAATATGTGTGTGGTGCAAAAAATAAAAAGAGCAGTGGTGCGAATGTTGGATTGGTGATGCGAATTGCAAAGCAAAGCAAAGAAGAGCATAATTAGTCAGCAAAATAAAAATTTGATCCATTAGCCCAGCCAAAACTATAATCTCAGATAAGTAGATGCTACTACTTCAGTTCAACCTTCAGATGGTTTTAATCTAAACTTTTGTAAGGCAATGAGCCTTCCCTTTTGAGTAGTGAGATCTAGGCAATGTGCTTGAATGCAAGTGCATTCTCTTTTGTAAAAACTTATATTTGAGTACTCAAATTATGGATTAACCTCCACCGTGGTTTTTTTTCCCCTAATAGGGTTTCCATGCAAAAATCCTTGTGTTATGGTGCTATGAGTGATTTCTTTGAATGCTTTCATCTTTACTTTAATGTAATATTAGAATGGTTTAAGTTTCAAATTAATAAAGTTCATATTTGTAGAACACTGATTCATCCCCCCTCTCAGTGTTCCCTTTAGTCCAACAATTGGTATCAGAGCCCAATTCCTCTAAAGAAGTTTAGTAGCTTAAGGAAGATCTTGGAATGTAATGGAATATGATGGTCTTCAATCATAGCTTTTGGTGGCACTTGATGATCTTGATTAGTCTAAAGAAGAAGTCAGGGAATTGAGATAAAATCTTAAAGATGTTGAGAAATTCATTCAGACATTGAAGGATCAGATTGTGAAATCTAGGGAGAAGAGAAAGGATCTCTGCGATCAGATACAAAAAAAAGAGAATGAAAATATGGATGACGCTCACCTGAATCAAACCTTGAAAGAAAAAACTGAAGAATGTGAAAATATTTCTAGAGACAATGCTACCCTAAAACATGAAATGGAATCTATGGTGACAAAGCTGACTAAAGAGATTGAAGAAATGAAGAAGAATGAGGAGAATATTTCTCATTCCTTAAAAGAGAAATCTGATGAACACAAAAGAGTAAATGAAGAATTCACTCAGTTGGAAAATGAACTGCAACGATCTAGAAATAATGAAGAAGAACTTGGTAAACATATTGTTATTCCTAGGAATGAACTTACCACTACAAATGAATACAAGGAGAAGTTTAAGATTAGCTCGGTTAAACTTGATAAGCTAACTCAAGGACAAAAGAGTGGAAATGACAAGCGAGGTCTTGGATATGAAAAGGGAGAAAGCTTCGGATCTAGACAAAAGAATTTAAGGCAAGGTAACCAGTTGAACAAAGGTGGAAGGTATCTGATAAGGCAACCTAATGCTCAAAAGTTTAATGGATATTGTTTTTATTGCAATAAATTCGGTCATATGGCTGCTCAGTGTAGAGGTAATATGAAATCAAGAGATTTATCATTTTTTGGTCAGTGTTTCAATTGCAAAAATATTGGTCATAAATCAATTAAATGCAAAAATGTGTCAAACTACTCTATAAATAGAAGGAATGTTGAATTTTATACATGTGGAAGATTTGGGAATATTTCTAATCAATGTAGATCAAGAAGAAACCATTGGAATGATTGGTCTGAACAAGGAAATATTGTGTACTAAAATTGCAACAAATTTGGTCACATTGCAAGATTCTGTAGAGACAAAAATATGGATAGAAGAGGTCTGATATACAACGGAAAAAATATAGAGAAAGATGATTAAGGGAAAGGAAAAGTGATTGTGGATGAAGTTAGAGATCAGATGAAGAAGAAATTGGTAAGGAAGAATGAGTCTGATGTTGGAAATGGTTTTGCACCAGAACCTTCTTCTAGAAATTCTTCTGAAAATTGATTTCAAGCCATTGGCCTAGGGGGAGTTGTTCAAGAAAATATTTCCTCCCCTATTCGTAGCTAGTACCGGAATGCAAAGGATGCTTAAAAATGTGTATCAATGATCAAAAGAGGTTTTTGGAGAAATTTCACAAGAAAATTCAAGAACTCATAGGTCCGCAGAAGAATTTTTCTCTTACTGTGTGAGAAAATAGAGCATCCAGAAAAACTTAGGGAAAACACATTTATTACAAGTGTGCGAGCTATAAAAGACAATTTGAAACTCTCATTTGTCACTTTGCATCGAAGAAGAGAAGAAGGAGAGTACTTGATAGCATAATTTTGAAGCAGTAAAATTAATTCATTGACGAATCTCAAAATCTATTAGGTATTTCAATTGTTTTTGAAATTTCATATAATTTGGTGTGCGGTTGTTAAACATAAGTATGAAAGACAAATGGATCAAATCAAAGGGTTGATTAATTTGGATGAATACAACAGTGGAAAGATTAGGTCCATGAGAAATCCGTTGTTGCTTGATGAATTGAAGAGGTTGAATGAAGCCAAACACAAGAATTTGGATATTTGGAATGAGTTTCCCCATTTCAAGAACACAAAATTTGTTAAATTCATTTTGAATAGATTGCATAACAACACTTTGATTCTGGACAAACCCTACATCATTTTGAAGGAGGCAATCAAAATTTTCATTAGATTATGCAAAGTCAGAGACATATCGAGAAAGAAATCCATCCAGAATAAAGAAGTTGAAACCCTAACCAGAGTAATTGGAGATCAAAGGTCACTGATAATATCGATGATCAAGAGTCTTGTTACAAAGTACATTGCACAAATTATATCATATAAAATATTTTTCAGAAACCCAAAAGGAGCAACCTTGGTTGGTGTAGTTTACATCTCTCACAAAATGATAATTGAAGGTCAGGACTTTGACCTATGCGGATTGATAAAGGATCAACTAATGGAGAATGCACAATTAAAAAAAGAGACAAGCTACCCTTTCAGGTTCAGTAATTTGGTCATATTCTTAGTGATGTGCTTCTTGAATTGTTTACGAATGATCAACAATGTGGTGTGGAAAGTAAATGAACTGGTATGTAAACAAATCTACGCATACTTCAAGAGTTTTCCTAATTGTGATCAAGAATTTGGAAAGTTTAGTGAGAATTCACTAGGGGAGTTTGGTTCAGTAGGTGTTTCTCTTCCGAAAAGGACACTTGAAGTTTTTTCCTCTTCCAGTGGCATGGAGGAAAAGAAGAAAAGAGAAAAAGAAACTATTGAATACAAACCTCAGGAATGCAAGATTCCCAGAACTGAAGAAAAGGGAGAGGAATAGGAAATTGTTGATATACTAGATGAAGAATCTGATGAAGAAATTGACGACCCACAGGGAAATGAACTAGAATTAGTTGAAACAGATCAAGAAAAGGAGTTGTTAGAAGCAAGTGAATAAGAAGATGACCTAACAAAGAAAAAATTATAGTAGATCATCCACAAGGAAGGTGGAATGCAGAAAATAGCCAAGTTATGGTCTTGCAAACCCTCATATGATTAGGACATGATTCTAAGTGTTCTAAGTGTTCATATTGTTTAAAATCAGATCAAATTGGAAATTTTGCAAAATAATCTACCTGAAGAAATGATTGAATGCTTGAAAAAACAATGGATTCTGAATCACAAGACAAAAAAGAAGGTGAAGTTATCTCTCATTTGAAAGGGTAGTTCAGGCTATCACTTACCAAATTGAAAAAGAAGATGAATGAGATAAGGCAATGCATAAGTGCAGCTAATAACATCTACAACTATTGCATTCATTGTCCTCATGTATTTGGGAAATACAAAGAGAAATTGAAGTAGATTGAAACAAAGATGAATGGGATTGGAAAAAGATTTGATATGTTTCAGGATCAGGATGGTACAATCAGGAAAAGGATTCATGAGCTGCAGTCTGAACACACAAAAGTTCAATTCACCAAAAACACACTTGTTGATACTTTTTGGAAGGTGAAGGACTTAACCAAAAGCAGATTGGAACAAATGGTTGAGATACTAAGGAAAGATGACAAACTAGAGGAAGAAATTACAATTTTGGAATCCTCACTGTGATTGTCAACAAGACATCCAAGAAAAACAATATGATCATAATCATTGGGATCACAACAGATTCTTGGAAGAAGTTCCTTCCGGAAATGAAGGAAAATCATAAGATAATTTTCTAACTCTTTTTCAAAAGTTTTGAATCAGTTTTGAAGTTTTGGAGATATTGAACACATGTTTTGTAATTGAATTTTTGGCATATGGTTTCTATGATTTGTAATTTATGTCAAAGGGGGAGAGAGTGCAGTGAAAAATACCTCATCAATCTTAGGGGGAGCTATGTTATGAAATTTTTGAAGCGTAGGGGAGAGAGCAGTAAAGTCTGGTAGCGTACTCATAATGATTTTGACACTTAGTCATTTTTCACTAAGTGTTGCCATCAATACCAAAGGGGGAGATTGTTGGCATATGGCTTCTAGTGTTGTCATTGATGGCAACCTAAGTCATGCATTCAGTCTATAGTCTAGTTTTGGTCCATATTGGTAGAACAGAGTAAAGAATAGGGCATCCGGTTAAAGGCATAAATGTTGATCTGAATACCTCACCAGACTATTATTTTGAGTTTTGGATCTCAGATAAGGATATGTTTATGTTTTTACTAACTTATTCTAGAAGTACCTTGATGCACATTAATTGGTGAAAGATCTAGGAGATCCAGTACACTAATATTTTGGTATCTGTGTTAGAAGGCCGGCTTGTCAAATATAGTAATTGAAGATGTTTAAGGAATAATTGATTAAATTTTTTCATGTTCGAATATGTTTATTTGGGTCCCTAATATACTATGACTGACTATGGATGGTGCACATAAAGATTTAATGGAATATCTAGCCAATAGTTGAAAAGAACTTTATGTTTTATGAAGTTGACATATGAATGATTAAATCCTTGATAGCGAATATATATATAAGATCGGTAGTACCATTTTAAAGGTGTAAATGGGTATGGATGTGTGCAAATATGTGTGTGGTGCAAAAAATAGAAGAGTAGTGGTGTGAATGTTAGATTGGTGATATGAATTGCAGAGCAAAGTAGAGTAGAGTAAAGTGAAGAGGAAAATCAGTCAGCAAAATCAAAATCTGATCCATGAGCCCAACCAGAACTATAATCTGGCATAAGTAGATTCTACTACTTTAGTTCAACCTTTAGATGGTTTTAATCTAAAATTTTGTAAGGTAACGAGCCTTCCCTTTTGAGCAGTGAGCTCTAGGCAGTGTGCCTGAATACAAGTGCATTCTCTTTTGTAAGAACTTATATTTGAGTGCTCAAATTGTGGAGGTTTGAATTTCCTCAAAATATGAATTTGATCATTTAACACATGATGGTTGCCCTGCTATAGTGTCGATTCTTAAAGATCTAACTGAAACTGTTCCTTTTTATTGCTTAATCAATGCTTCTTCAATGATTGTACTCCATCATGCATAGCGAACTCATACTGTATTCAATGCGTATCCTCTATTCTTTTCAAGACATAATGGTTGTCCCTTAAGGACTATATTTGGTATTGTGCTTGTTTTGTTTTCATTATGGCCAAAGTATCTACTTTTGCACTCAACATATGACTTACATAAATAAATTTGGTTTGCATGGATGATCTTCTTGGTTCTCATGGGTTGTTCCCAAATACATGATGATTGATCTTCATTGTTGACTGTGACAATGCATGGACTACTTCCTTATATGCATTTATTTTTTTTAAACATGCATGTTTACCTGAAATGTACTCTCTTAGCTGCTTAAGAAAAAGATAGCATGTTGGGCTCAACCCTTGTGGGAGCCCAATTTTCACCACATGTTGAAATGCGTAAAGAGATAAAACATAATGAATCTATACGTACAGAGTGAGAAAACTAGTTAGAAAAATAATGAAGTTCAATGCTCTTCTTGATGATTTCACTTTCATTTGATGATCTAATTTAGTTCTTTTGCATTTATTTGATCACTGATACATTTGACTCAAATTTTGACGAAATTTTGTCAGAATTTTGATGAACTTTCATCGAAATTATTTTGTCAATTTTCCAACGAACTTTGAAATGTCAAAATTTTGACCCAATCGATGATGCTAGGTCAGAATTTTGCCGTTTCAAATTTCATCAGAAAATCAAAAAAATGATTCCAATGAAAGTTCGTCGAAATTCTGATGAACTTTCATTGGAATTTGAGTCAAATTTATCAGTGTTGATAATGACTCAATTTATTTAATGCATCATAGTTGTAAGTTATATGTTTTTTGATGAAACATGTGATTAGATTTCATGTCTAGAGCTCTAACAAAATCTTTCAATCATCTGTAGGTGCATTTGGAGATCAAGAACGAGAGGAGCTGAAGATTGAAGGACCAAAATCTACATCATCCCTTAAGGCAATGACATATATGATCTCTTCTCATGTGTTTTTTCATTTTTTAATCTTCAGATGTATAACTTGCATACATTGTTGTATTGATTCAATTGAGTCATTCTCATAGCTTGTGTGGGATATTTAAGCATTCTTTTGGTCTCAATGAATGAATCAACAACATTGCATACATTTTCATTTTTAAAATGAATGGAATACAACATATAATGCAATTTGTATAATCTCTTTATATTGTAAATCATTACAAAATAAAAACTAAAATCCTCTTGAAAATTCAAATGAAAATTATTAGGATTAGCAAAAAATTTATTGAAGTACCTTTCAGCTTAATGTAACAATTGTTTTGGCTCTACCAAAATGAGTTGTAGGTGAAATTTTGGTAACATTTCTGGTGATTTCTACTAAATGCTTGCCTGCTAAGCATGCAAGACCAGTTGCCTTAATAATCCATTGGGCATGGAGTCAAATTATGATCTCCTCAGACTCTTGAAACCATTGTAACTCAGTTGTTGGAACTATACAACAACAAACAAAAAACAAAAAAAAAACTAACATGGCTCTGTTTAGGACAGGTCCAAAAAATAATGCATCTGCACTTATTGAAGGCACCAAACAAAATTGAAATGAAATGTGCTTATAACACTTAGAGAAGTGAAAATATAGATAATTTAACTGAAACTAAACTTCCCTACCCTAACCAAACAACTGTGATAGTCACAAACAAATCCATTTACTGTTTGGTTATAGTAGCTACCCTTTCTCAACAAAGAGCACTAATTTACATGCTTATGAGAAGCTAGAACTAGATGAAGCACAAAAAGATACTCAATAAACTATTACAATGTTTCATAAATAATGTATACAAAATCACTCATCCTTTGAATTGGAACAACCATGCTGTTGGTTTGAAGTGAATGGACATGTTGAATCTGCTATCCTTTTATTGAAACTTCATCAAGTATGCTTGAAATCTCAATCTTGGAAAGATGCCTAATTGGGCATCCTTTTGAGATGATAAACTAATAATTTTTTTTGTTGGCTTCTCCTTTGTCAATTATTTTTAAACTACAACCTCTTTGATCACTTGATTATGTTGATCACAAACCTTTGCCTTGAAAGATGCTAAGTTATCAACAATGTTAGAGATTTTTTTTTAATTATAGTTGAGAATAAATCCTCTTCATGAACAATTTCACAATGAAATGTACACTCTAACTTATCCTCATAATGGATTTCAAAGCTCATACCTTCAAAATCTATGATTTTATACTTTTTTCGCTCTACTTGAACAACCTTTTCTTGTGATCCAACCTCTTGACCCTCCAAATCATGGTTGTCCTTGAATTGATTAGCTTCATAATGATTAAATGAAAAAAGAACAAGTTCAAAAAATTGTTTTACCTTGCTATCCTCACCACTTACTGATTTGGGGTCTTGATCATTACTAGAATTCAGTAGAGTGGAAAGCTCTCTACAAGCTAAACAATTAGGATCTTGACAATTAAGCATATAGTTGTCTTGAAAATGTTGATTGTCTTTAGCTAGTCTACTTGATTTATCTTCAAGGAAATTTTCCTTAGTGTTATCCACGTTAGCCTCTTCATTGTAGTACAAAGGGAGTTCTGAAAAAAATTGGATGTTTCATCTTGATGGAGAACCTGATCTATTTTGTTTCATGTTCATCCTGGTAGTCAATTCTATGTTTATGAAAAATAAGTTTGCTATACTCTAAAATAAAATTGTCCTTTTGGTTCTTTATATGGATTGATATTTTATCCTCATCTTTTCTTTCATGGACCAACAACTCATAATTTATTTTATCATATTCTTGTTGTTCCAAATCAACTAGTAAATTGAGCATCTGAATGCCCTCTTCCTCATTATCAACAAATCCAAGTAGCTGGTCAAACAAAGAAGTTTAATCTTCCTCCTCATGTGGTTCCTTCTCCAAAGAAACCTTGAAAACTTGTCTTTGCAACATAAGACTTTCACTTTGTAGCTTTCCCATTTGGCTTTCATTCATCTCATACACAACATTATAAAACTTCTCAAATGAATCAAAGTGCAAAGGATTCAAAGTCAAGCTTGAACCAACCTCCTCTACACACACGTTATGTTCATTTTCAGTTGGGAACACACTATAAATAGTAGCAACCTCTTTCTCTACATGTTATTTTTCTGATTTGGTGGCATAAAAGGGACTACAAGAACCTTCAACTACTGAAATAGTATTACTAAGTTCATTATAAGTTGTTTTGGATTGCTCTTGGCTATGAATTAGTTGTTGTATTGAAGGAGCACTCCTAAAACTTATAATTTTGATTGGTTTGGACTCTAAAAATCCTTGTTGTAAATTAATCTTTTGCTTCTCTATTCGATAATACTCTACACCTAAATGCAGTGGATTTATACTTCTAATCTTCTCCATGATCAATGGGCTACTCTCTAACTATACTAGGTTGTACTTGATTACAACTCAAATTGAATAGTTTAAACACATAAATGATTCACAAAAATGCTTGATAATCTACCCCTTATGAAGGAAAAATAATACTTTCACAACCTAAAGGGAAAGATAAATCTATAGCACAATCTATGACCTATGGCTAAACCTACATCTATGTACATGCATCCATTAATTAGACATAAATTTAAAGGTTTTGAGGTTTAAAAATTAAATTTGCATCCACATCATTAATCGAGGAAAAACACCTGAATCTAAGAAGGTAAACACTTAATTGCAACAAGAAATTGAAGGAAATTTTTGCAAATGACAATATTGAATAACCTATAAAAGTTGTTGTATGTATTAATCAACTATAAAAGTGAGTTACAAGATCAATCTCTCTTTGCATAATGCAAAGGAAAGAAACAAGAACTGAGAAAAATACTACATCTTTTTCAATATATACAATAGGCAACTCCAAAGAGCTAGGAGATGACACTAGTAGCTAACTGAAAGTGAAAATATCTCTAGAAACTTCTCCCATGAGCAAAGAAGAAAACCCATGAAAAGGGGGCCCATGACTGATGTAAACTAGGCTCAAATAGTTTCAAACTTAGTCTGCATGATAGTCAACCCCAAAAGGCTCCTAAAAAGGCTCCACTAATTGACAATGAGGCTTCAAAACCCCTGTTGAACTTCACCTTTAACTTTGGATCATTTGAGGACTTCAAATGCACTTCAGTGAACCCCACCTCCTGATTTTTGCATGACTTGATATGGAGTTAATCAATTTGAACAAATAATAAAGTAATTAATGATGGATTACTTAAATACTAGTTGTTGTATTTTTTCTCAACTTTACATTTTCATGACAAATAATAAAGTAATTTAAAAATTATTACTTTATTATTTGTTTACATTTACTAGTTTCATTTCACATCATGCAAAAATTGAGAGAAATTTAATGATGTTCGAGTTCGATTTTTACATTTTGAATACATTTGCAAAAATAATGAGGGAAAATCCTAATCCATATTAAGGTATTAGCTTGGCAAGTTAAGTTTTAAATAAAAATGAAAATTGCACCCTAAAAGGGTTGGCCAAATTTAGGGTAAAAGAAAACCCTAAGCTCAATACCTGCGAGCTTCTTTAGTTTACTTTTTTTTTTTGCAACTCTTGTTTGGGCACTGCCATTAGGGTTTGCAGTGGAGCTTTTGATGGTTTCTTGGGAGCTTGATCTGGAGCTAAGTCAAGACTTTGTTTATTTTCTTCCGCTGTCATGTGTTATTCTATTCTTTGCATTCTTTTGTTATTTATAATCATGTGTTTGAAATGTTGAGATTTTTCTTTAAAACTAAGAAAGAAGATATTGCAGTCATTCCTCATTAAGTGGATCGAGATTTTTACTATGAGTTTGTTTGTTAGCTTTAGCAATTTAATTCTCACTAGTTTAGTGAAACACTTCAAAGATCTCAAATTTCTATCTATAGCTTGGGTCTGAGATTGGGCAAAACTTGATATAGTTGAATCTCCTTTATCAAACCTGCTATTGAATTATCCGACGTTGATGGAGATAACTCATTGAGCTTCATTTTGAAGTTCTATGTATAAACCAAACACCTATGTTTATGTCATTAGGAAAACCTATGCGCGATGCCTATGTACTCTATTATGCATATAGTATCTTGTTCACAGACTGGCTATAAAACCTTTCAGGTTCTCTTTCATTTATCATGAATGTCAAGCATATTTTATGTATTGTTGTTGTCTTGAATTGTGATGACAATAAAAAAAACACAATATATTCTTTTTTCATGGTTGTATTTTCTATTTGAAGTGAATTGTTTTTCATTCAATAGTATTTTTATACTCCTCTTTTCACAAATCGCAATCCGTTATGATGATCTTTTAAACCTTATTCACATTTCTAACACAACTAAGGTTATCCTTTAATGATAATATTGTTTACCTCTTAATACTATGGTCTATTACAAACCTAGTAATGACTATCCATTTATGCTACAGTAAACCTTTAGAGCGGACTGTCATGCTTTTTTCTTTGGTGTGCTTTGATAGTGGACTGCCCTTTGATTGGAACTCACTGTTTCACATTACCTCATCATAGTCTTTATGGTCTGCATCTTGGCATTATCACTCACAGGATTGTGCACTCAACAAGCTGTCTTGTATTGTGTATGGTAAAATTGCATTTGAAATGCTTTATTCCTTAATAATAGTGATGGAGAAGCTTCAAAATGTTAATTGTCCCTTATTGTTGTTTAGTACTATCAATGCATAGAACCCTCAGTACCAACCTTATACATCACTTGACAATGTGTACCACTTCTTCATGAGTATCAATGTCTTTGACTGTACCCAATGCATATAAAGTTTCCCTCTAAAAATTATCCATGACTGTCCTTAAAATATGATTTTGCTCCTTTAACACATGATGATTGCCCTATTGTAGTGACTGCTCTTAAAAAACTAATAGGAACTATTCCTTTTTATTGCTTAATCAATTCTTCTTCAATGGATTTACTCCATCATACATGGTGTACTCATACTATATTCAATGTGCATCCTCTATTCTTTACAAGACATAATGGTTGTCCCTTAAGGATTGTATTTGGTATTGTGCTTCTTTCGCTGTTATTATGGACAAAGTATCTACTTCTCCACTCAACATGTGACTTGCAATAAGAAATTTGTTTTGCATGGGTGATCTTCTTGATTCTCATGGGTTGTTCCAAATACACAATGACTACTCTTCATTGTTGACAATGACAATGTATGGAATACTTCCTTATACACATTGCTTTTTTTTTAAACATGCATGTTTACTTGAAATGTACTCTCTCAATTACTTAAGAAAAAAACATGTTGATCTCAACCCTTGTAGGAGCCCAATTTTCACCACATGTTGAAATGCGTAAAGAGATAAAACATAATGAATCTATTCCTACAAAGTGAGAAAACTAGTTAGAAAAATAATGAAGCTCAATTCTCTTCTTGATGATTTCACTTTCATTTGATGATCTGATTTGGTTCTTTTACATTTATCTGAAAATGACTCAATTGATTTAATACATCATAGTTGTAAGTTATATGTTTTCTGATGAAACATGTATGTGATTAGATTTCATGTCTCGAGCTCTAACAAAATCTTTCAATCATTTGCAGGTGCACCTAGAGATTAGGAACGAGAGGAGATGAAGATAGGAGGATAAAACTAAAGATTGATTGACCAAAATCTACATCAGCCCTAAAGGCAACAATGGATATGATCTCTTCTCATGTGTTTTTCCTTTTTTTAATCTTTAGATGTATAACTTGTAACATACAGTGTTGTATTAATTCAATTTAGTCATTCCCATGGCTTGTGTGGGGTATTTAAGCATTCTTTTGATCTCAATGAATGAAACAACAACATTGTATACATTTTCATTTTCAAAATGAATGAAATATAACATATCATGCAATTTGTATAATCTCTTTCTATTGTAAATCATTACATAATAAAAACTAAACTTCTCTTGAAACTTCAAATGTAAATGATTAGGATTAGCAATAATTTATTGAAGTTCCTTTCACCTTAGATGTAACAATTGTTTCAACTCTACCAAAATGAGCTATAGGTGAAATTTTGGTGACAATAACATCTCAAAATACTCGAGCACCATCAGAATATACCACACAACTACTGCAAGAACCTAAAACTCAAGAACACTTTCATTTTGTGTAATCAGACATACTGACACAAACATCCAACACACCGAACAACCTTGCAAAAAAATTCAACACCTAAAACTTCAAGGAAAGGTAGATAAAACCATTAGAAGCATGCTCCCAGATCCACAATACTAGTAACTTCACTACAGAGAAATGTGTAGCAATCTCATTTCTCCTAGACAACACTGCTTCATAGTTCACACACATGTGAACACAACTTCTTCTACCACATGATCTAGAACTTGAAACTCTAGATATAACACCTCAAAAAACACAAGGTCATCAAGTGCAAACCAAATGAGCATAGCTAGAACCATGAAGAAATAAAGAGCAAAACACTAAACACCACTTTGTCACACTGAAATTTCTTTTATTAAAATTTTCTCAAAATAACTTGGAAATCAAGCATCACAAACACCAACTCAATATTTGCAACACATTCTCAAAATCTCAACCATACAAGATGTTGATATCCACAAGAACTTACTCACCATTGCTACATTAGAGGTTGACACCAAAGATAATACTAATGACAACATAATGCAACCAACACACTTACTTCCTCATGGGTTGACATCAATGCAACAACATTCTGTTGACATCAATGACAACACAAGTTTCCAACAATGGTAGAGAAAATTGCATAGAAATTATATCATTTTGAAAAATAATTAAAATATAAGATATTGATTTTTTATTCTTCAAGATAATTATATTGAAATATATAAATGTTTATATAGTATTACATTTATGTGGAATTCTAAAACTACCCCAAACTACTTGTAAGAATAACTCCAAAATAGTTATTTATTAGTTTACTAAATAAAAACTACCTTACATTTAAATTAAATTTAATCTATAGATCTAAAAATTAAAATGTAATATTCCAAGCTTAAAATATAAACTAAGATGTAATATTCCAACATTCCCCCGTTATTACATCAATCCAAAAACAATGGTGGAAAAATGCAAGGATTGAACACAACAACCTTTTTGAAGACTTTGATGAAGTGTCCACCAATTATTCTCACTCACCTAAGAAACACTACACTAACTCTATAAACAAATATCTTGACTATAGAACCTAAAAATGTGGTAAAGAGTGTTTAGTGTGGTAGAATGGTTTTCAATGTTTTTCTTTGTATTAATTCATGGTTGAAGATATACTTGTCTGGTTCAAATATGTTGATCAAAGGTGTTATATCTAGATTTTAGGTTTTGTATCATTCAGAAAAATAAGTTGTATTCACAAGTGAGTGAACTGTGATGCAGTGTTGTCTGGGAGAATTTTTTTCTCCGCATTGTGGTTTCTGGTCTTGTAGCTCTTGGAGTGAGATTATATTATTCATATCTATCTTCAGTCTATTTTTTGACTATTTAGTGCTCCATGAGGTTGGATTCATGTGTTACACTATGTGGAAAGTTAACTAGGTGTACATAATGAATATATCTTTCAAGTGTATGATGTTGCAAAGGATTTTTTGGATTTTAGGGTGTTGATTGAATATTCCAAATTTTGTTTAAGTGTTGTGTGTGGTCAATGAATCATATTTGGACTTAAGGAAGCATACATACTTAAATTTTTAATGGTGTTAACATAGGTTCAACTGACCTTGGGTGTTTTCACTAATTACAAATATGCTTTGATGTTTTTGGAAGCATGGAATGAAATGTATATGTGGATTTAGGTCCAGGTTAAGGTGTGAAGTGGTTTTCCTTCAATCCTCTCCACCATAATAATGTTGTGATGTTGACCTAATTTGAATTTGCACGTTTGAGGTGCATAAACGACCTTGAAATATGTTTCTAAGGCTGTGAATGGTATAAAGGAAAGATGAATTATTGGAGAAGTGTGTGTGGATGTGAGGATGTGTTGAGATGTTAATTTAATCAGATACAGAGATATGAAGTGCAAGATTAATTCCTATGACTCCAATCTAGTGAGAAGAAGGGTCTACATTTGCAGAGTACCTAAATTTTTTGATAGTAGTGAGATGGAGTTTACTGATGGTGCAAAGTTTTAGTGGTGGATATTCTCTATTTCTATGAGATGGATATCTTATTATAAAAATCTTCTATCTTCTTCTTTTTAAACTAGCAATGATCTATTGGCAGCGATCCCTCCAATAGTGAGCTTATTGTATTCAATGTTGTAATTACTTTATATTGTGAGCCAATCCTCACCTTTTTTTTCCCCTTCTTGGGTTTTCCATGTAAATTTGGTGTTCTCATGTGTTTGGATGTGTTTGCATTACTATTTCTCATGTTTATATTCTACTAATGCATCAATAGGATTTAATGGTTGTTAAGGGTTTAAGAGGCTAATACATATTTGAATGTTAATGAGGGTTTTGATGTTTTAATTTACAACTAATTCACCCACTCTCAATTGTCTTGTGCATTCAACACACATAATGTGCAATATCAAAAGAGAAAGAAGGTTGGAGAGGATATTTCTTCACCAATTTTCCCCACAAACACACACACAAGCAATCTTGTCTCTAGAGAATTCTAGTGCTACCCTTAAATATTTTCAAATTCCCATCCCATAGAGCTAAAATAAGGTTTTTTGGAGAAAACACAATAATAAATGAATAAAAAACAAATTTCCTTATATCTATTTCAAAATGCCTTTTTATGTTTGTAATATAAATTGTGTTTAAAAATTGATAGTATATAATTTTACAACTTTAGGAATTTGAGCTAATTGAATTCTTTCCAATAATAGGCTATTACTACATCATGGAATCAATTTTTTTTAAAACAAAAAGCAATATTTAATTAATTATAATAACTAACTATAATTCCTTAAAGCAACTATTTCCTAGTTTTTTTCCTAATAAACATTTATTTCCCACACATAATCATTCAATATTTTTAAAATAATTTAATGCAATATAGTAAATAAAATACTCATAAAATAATCATTCATTTATGGGTTTTCACACAACAAATAGTGTAATGCCCCGCCACGCAACCCTAGAGGAAGTTGCAAAAACTACTCAAATGGACTAATTTTTGTTTTGTTTAAGTACAATTAACATGCAATTTCACTACCCAATGCCAACAACCTCTAAGGTTATGAGACAGAGGTTATTTAGAACCTCAACAAAAACCTGAATCTAAACCATGTCATTTATTTACTTAAGAAATTAAACATATTCATTCCAAATAAGATAAATTACATCAAAGCATAAGAGATAACTTTCAATTTCATTTATCCATAATTAAAAAATAAGATTACATCTCTCATTCCCCGAATGAGGCGATTCCAATAAATATGGTTACAATTACAACTTTCCACCTCGATAACAAATGAGGGGTAATAAATCCCAAGATCAACTGAAATAAATAAAGCATGAAAAGAACTAGATCCCACGAGATCTCCAACTGGAAATATTGTCCACACGAACCAGAAGAAAACCCAATGGAGTAAGGTGCATGCCACCCAACCAAGTGGAACCCAAAGGCCCACCCCCCATGCTAGAAGATAGTAACAAGGATTCCTAGCCAAGGCCATTAACCTCTAGACACAGGCTGACTCAGCCAATCACATGTACAACACAAGTACAACACCAGTACAACACAAGTACAACTCTAACATGGTCACATTTCTTCCAGATATAAAATAGATCAGGTATGTTAAGATAACCATACACACAAAATCAAATACCAACTGTTGTCCTAGACATAGTGTCATCACATAGCTCGTCATGAGTTACCCACTGCGGATCTTCATAGGCTTCGGCTATCCTGATGGCCTCAACCGATCCCCAACCCTCATACTTACTAATGTGGGATCAAATACCTTTCGTAAAGAAAAGATACATGACCTTGCCATTTCAGGCCTTCCCACTCATCCCAAGTCTAAAGGAGAGCTTGTGTCTATGAGTGAGGCAAAATTATCTTGATTAGTGAGAAGTCCCACCTAATCTTCTAAGTATTGTTTTAGTTATCACTTGATTAAACCACCTCTGAAGGTTACCCAGTTTACCTCTTTGGGGTCTGGCCCCTACAAAAGCCACTCTTCTACTTGACAACATACCAACAAAACCAATCACCAAGGGAACCCAAGTGCAAACCAACAAGATATCACGACCACCCCTTTTTCAGGAGGCGACATAAGTCAAAACCCTCTCCAAACACTGGAGGAAACAAAATAGAAAAACAACTCCTTACAAGGAGGCACAAATCACATAATCCACTCCCTCCACAAGAGGCACAAAACATCCTCGTTCGTGGAAACCGGGTAATAACAATGACATAACTTCATGCACTACCCAAGGGAATTAACAAACGGTTAACATCACAAAATGACAACCCCCAACCTCTAGGGTTCTCTGGAAGACTTACATATTAGAGACACTTAACCCATTTCCAAACATGAATAGAGAGGAAATAATCACATAAGGCAATTGTGAGGAAATAAACTAAATTTGGATATATTAAATCTATTTCCCTTAATAACATTCAATAATTTATTACACAATAAATTGATTCAATAATGTCTCTTTGAGACAAAGGATGAAATTTTAACCAAACATTTAATTCCTCAATTACTTGTAAATAATAATAAAATAGATAATACTTCATCGATTTAAAACATCCTATTTTCAAATCATCTATTTCTTCTTTTCAAAATAAATCATTTAAAAAAACAATTAATTTCTCTATTAAACAACAATACCTTTAAATCCAATATTTATCTTTTCAAATATATTATTTTAAAATAAATTCAATAGTTTGTGTAAGAACACAATATTTTAATTTTTTCAATTAACCTAAAATCATGCCTTCAATAAATCATGTTTTAAAATATATATACACTTGTGTATTTTGTATATATATATATATTACATATATACCTCGATATTTAATTATTTAATATAATATTAAATATTAATATAATATTTATTAATATTTTAATATTATTAAAATATAATAATAAAATATTAATTTATATAAACATTTTATTTTATTTAAAAAAAAAAGATCGAACCCAAAGGCGCCCTCAGGCCGCGCGCCAAACCCTAAGGTCGGTCGACTGATTTCCCTGGGGCCGCATGTTTTCTCTGGCCATGTTTACTGTTAGGGCTGGGTTGGGGCAGTGGCTTACCCAGTCGACTGGTGGTGCGGTTGTGCTTAGCACAACCGACCACCACCAGTGGTGGCGGCTGTGTTAGCAGCGGCCGCGGGTGGGGTTCATGGGGGACGCACTAGGCATGACTCCCCCCACTTGCCTCCCATGGGGGCGCGGTGGGGGTGAGCCCCCAGTGCCTCCCCAAAACAAATTTCATTTTATTTATTATTTATTTAAATAAAACCTGTGAATTTTTGGAAATCCGCACCCTCACATAGGGGCATTATAAAATTAATTTTTTTATCAGCACAACCCCTGCCCTCAAAACAAATATATTTATATAAAACATATATTATATATATATAAATGGATTTAAACTTCCCTAGAAGAGATTGAAGAAACAAATTGAGCAAATCAAACTGAAATAATCATTTATAGCCAAGAACTCATTTCATTTCTTGAAGAGATTCCTTTTCAAATAGAGGTTTTTTTTTCAAATTTTAGAAAACAAGAATCAAACTGGGTGTGTTTTGCAAATCATACAAAGGATTTAAATTTTTATCAACATGATTTGTAACAACAAAGCATATATAAATATAATTTCAAAAACAGCTAAATTTCAAAGCATGAACCTGGTATTCTTGAGTTTGGGAAGATCCAGATGGTGCATAGGTTCCCACTTTGATTCCAACTTCAGCTCAACAATTTCCACCAATTCAATCCAAGACCCACAAACAACAAAATTTTCCTCCTTCTCTTCTATTCTCCATTTTTCATACTTGTTGAAAAAATCTCATTCAAAATAACCAAATAATAAAAAAAATTCCAAAAATATCTCAAAATATCTATGTAACCACCCCTCATAAATTTTCAGAAAAAGAATAGCAAAATATCTCCATTTTTCAATTTTTGAATTCAAACTTTTCTAATATTGAAATTTAAATCCTTTTTTCTTATTTTTCAATTTCAAACAGTATATCCATAACTAAATTAACTTATTTCAACATCATAAATTAAATTAATTAATAAAATAGATTTAATCCACGATTAAATTATTTATTAATTAAATTAAATTAATAATAAAATAAATTACATTACTAACATAATACCAAATCAATTTTAATCCCCCATTCAACTACAAAAGCATTTATTTTCCTTTATAACAAGTGATTAAATAATCAAAGAGAAGGAACAATATTCAAAGCAACACAACCCGACTAAGACCCAAGGACACACTATGACTAGGGTGATGAATTGGCATGGAAAACCTAGCTACTATCTCCCAATCGAATATCGTTGAGCAATGGACACGCTCAAACCTATGAAACCAGGTGGAGTCGATGTCTTGTACCTATCAACCTGCGAACAAAGAGTATATCCACATGCATATATATGTCATAATTAAAACACACCATGAAGAGGAAATCACAGAATCGCAGGGCGCTCGCAAGTGAGTGATGCGATACCGTCCCCTCCACCAATACAATATTACTAACTGATGTATCTAACATATTAGTTTAATCAAAAGCATAACACATCATTAATTCAAATATCATCTATGCTAATCTAAAGCATGCCATAATGATAAAATCATAATAAAATACCATCACATCAAAATATAACATGCACATCGCTTTACAGCTAGTGATCAAATAGTAACCGAGTACCATAGTCAAGGTACTAACAAAAAATAAGACATAACCAAATAGAACATTGTTTGATCAAAAGAGCAAAATGGAGGGGTATTACAAATAGATTCTCAATTCTCCATTGATTCAAGTCGAAAGTTAGAAAAGATAATTAGGACTCCTAACTTGCACAAGATAACCCAATTTGATATATCTAATAATTTCTATTGGGGAAGCAACCTTGTACTTCAAATCTCAAGTGAAACTTTAGGTATATCTATACCATACAATATAGCTAAAGCAAATCAATAAACATTCAACATAATATAAAACCATATAATTAATTAATAATAAATATCACTCAAACATATATATGTAATAATCAAATAAAATATAAGATGTCGAGATCATTATAATAATTAAATCTATGATATATATGTACAAAGATAGTAGTAGGATAAAGCACTATAAAAATATAGTCATAAAAAGCATAAAATATGCATCCAAAAATATATAACATTATCTAGATGTTAATCACAACATTTATCCATAAGGGTCACACCTTCAATACATACAAATAATTGATGCATGAGCATCTAGGGATGTAAGAAAAATATTACATCATAAAAAAATGGTTTAATTTCTAGTAGGTTTGGCTAATACCCATGAGACATATTTCCTCTAAAAATTCCTAAAATGACATAATTTGTAGAGTTTTTTATATTCATAAATTTTGAATTTGAGCATGTAGGGACTTAAAATTTTATCCAAAGCTCCAAAGTTGAAAATCACAAATTATGGGTAAGTTTCAAGTTGAGATGAAGCATAGAATTGAAGATTTTAAATATTTAAGCTTCCAAAAATCTTATAGGTTTCCTTCAAATTAAGTTTTGATGCTCCAAATGATGTATTTAGGCCTTGAAAGTTGAGAAAATCCTATAGATCTCTTTGAGCCCTTCAATAACAAAATAAACTCAATCACATGTGCATATCAAAATTTATAGCTTCTAGAAGTTGTGCTACGTTTTGGAGGGAAATTAAAAAATTAAAAATACACTTGGAAACACCAAAATCCATTTAGAACATGTATTTTTGAAATTTTCCAAGATAGGGGAAAGGAGGGAAAAGTGCCAGGTCATTAAAAGAGAGAAACGACATAAATTAGACTCAATTTTGGAAGCTATAAAGAGGCAGAAGGCTCCACAAGAAAGGGGAATGAATACATCAGTCATATTTCATATAAATAAATCTATATTTGCATGTTTGAAATTTGTTGTTTATGTCAAGTTTGAGCTAACCCCTATCAATAACACATAATAATTTTACATCAAATCCTCACATGGATCTTACCTTATTACCATACACATAACTTATCGCTCGCAATAGACCAAAAAATAACATGTAGAGGAACAAAACACCATCTCCAAACATGGAATTTGTCTAGAAACAAGTCATAAAATGTATATAATATCTCATTTACTAAACACACCAGTCAATGCATATAATACATCACATTTTATAAACATGTCAATTAATGCATATAATACATGTATCTCATTTGCTAAACACACCAATTGTATACATAATATCAGAAGGTAGAATCCATGAAAATCACTTCATTCATGAGTAAAATTACCTCAAATAAATCTAATATATTAGAATAGAATACCAATTAGAGTAGTAGATCCAAGAAATAGTAAACATATGAATAAGATACAAATTGTAGAGGCATTATACAACACCTCATCATGGTACACCTAATGTTAAACTTCACCCAACATTATTCTTCTACCAAGATCTTTTCTCCATGTTGTAGCCAACAAATTAGGTATTAGTGTGAATTTCTCATCCTCTTCAGTCCTAACTTATCAACCATCTCTAAAGATAGTGCCAAGTTATCAATGTTTCCATTATTCACCAATACATCACAACACTTACTAGTTGCCTTACATTAGGTCTTGAACAAACTTTTTATTTTTTCTATTTTAACCCTCTTATTCTACCTTAGAGCTCTTTGTGAAACTAATGATTCTCCACACTTAGGGTTTCTCTTTGAAGTAGGAGTCTTCCAAATACCAAATGCAACTTTAGTGATATATTTTTATTTCTTTCCCTAATACTTGAATGCTCCATGCCCTTCTTTTCTACACCTAAAATAGGTTCCCCTATAGGATTTCTAACCTTTCCTCTCATATCTTTCTCTTTCTTGTTGATAATATCCTCCACACTCTTCTTGATTCTCTCTACACTGAGTATATTTTTCTCTTTCATCTTTGTGGTAACTTCCATCATTCTCTCTACCCTTCGATATTTACCACAACCATCTCTCCTATTATCATGACAGTTCATATCATCTTCTTTCTCTTTATAATAGGGGTTTCACTCTTCTCTTCTATGATGATACTAGTTTCCTCTTTCTTCACCTCATTGGGTTGCTTCCCTATGACCACATCTCAACTTGAAATTTTGGTTCTTCTCCACTTTTCTTCTTTGGTGATTTTATTTATCCTCCAAATTTTACTTTATCTTATTCTTTGTGGTGAGGATCAACTTGTAGGAGTCCTCTATTCATGGATATTCTATATAGCCAACTCCTCTTGGAAAGGTTTCCTCAATCCATTGATATACTTTTCCATCTACTCAACCCTTTTATCATGATTTACTAACCTAATTATTAGTTGATAATATTCTTAAGTATATTATTTCATAGTCATATCTCCCTATTGTAAATTTTTTAGCTCCTTTAGTAGTTATAACTAGTAGTTGGCTGGAACAAATTTGAATTTAAGCCTCTTTGTCCTCTATCCCACCTCACAAAACTAGGTTTTCCTTGTCTATTCCTTTTTAATTGGAATTTATTCCACCATATTATCACATGATCTTTCAACTCAATCTTTAAAAATTTCATCCTTTTTAGTCATGAAATGTCCTCATGCTCAAAATTTTCCTCCATATAAGTGGTCTAATTAATTAGCTCCTCAAAATCCAAATTCCCTAAATAATTTGAGATATCCACTCTAGTTATCTTAGCAATACAAGAATAGATTTCAAAACTCTTTCATCCTTATCTTAAATTTTCTTCCTATTGACTCAATGAGATCAAATTTATTTTCTTCCTTATTACCTCCTCATCCCTACAATTGAGGTTCCTCTAATGATCTTATTCTAACATATTTATTTAATTTTTCATTTCCTTTGACATGTCACATATCTCCTCCCTTTTCTCACAATATTTATTATTCCTCACCTTCTCTTTGGTGGCATCTTGAAAACCTCAATTGATTAGTACTCCATGCATATCTACCTTTTATAGATTTCCTCATAGTTGGTATTCTATTTACAAACCCATTATAAACTACCTCATATTGTGAATCCCACTTAATTCAAGTATAAAGCACAACTTATCATCTAGGTGCACTTCTACTTTTTCCTTAATTAAAACCAAAATATTCACCTCACTTGGAAAAAGTCATTTTAAAAAACAACACCAAATAACACTACTAGGTGCACTCACATCCAAACTGATACAAAACCAAGGTCAACCTTTCTTTGATACCAATCAGTGCATTCATGATAGGAGAATCCAAAGTAGGAGTGTCTAACCATTCAACCAACATAATGAAACACATAAATATACAAGAAAACACCACAATAACACTAGAGTTATCTTGGAAGGTTTCTCAAGAGAGAAGAAATCAACTACTAAAATATTCTTCCTCTTATATTAGATCCTCAAAAGCATTATAATGTGTCACAAAGTAGTCACATCATGATTTATAAAATAATAAATATTGGTTGTAGGGACTTAACACATGGGTTATACCTCAATGCAATCTATCTATCAAGATCTCATTCCTACATACTTCCCAAATGGTACTTCACATCATACTAGATTATTACTTCTCTCTTTTTATTTTCGTGTCCTCACTTCCTTCCTACCACACTTATCCTTTTCTCCTCTTATCTATCCTAGTTTTCTTTGCTTTCTTTAAATGATTTGAATCACACACACACACACTTATCATTCCTTAGCTCTCTACATGATCTCCATTGACCTCAAGGTGGTGAAGAGCTTGACACTACATGAAATGTATAGCTAGCTAAAAGTAATAAACTTACTCATTTTCAATGGTCATACATCACTCCAATAGTTATCACAACCTTCCCAAGTATTCCCTTTCACCATAAATTCAAAATGGACCATCCAAAAAATAAAAACTAATCCACATCACACGTTAGCAATCTACAATCACTTTGTGATTTAAATTATTTAATTTTACTTATCTAATGGACCTCAAACCTTTATTGGAGATACATCAACTACATATACAACTTTTACCATAATTGCAAAATCTAATTGCTCAATTTAGTAAAATGCACTAACTTTTACCACCATAAATTGTTAACCACACACACAAACTATCTAATATAGACCATACATTCTATTCCTCTAAACATGACCCCATATTTAATGGTGTCATAGGGATGCACCTGCATTACATCCACTTTGAAATCTCACATAAGAAAAATGTAATAAAACTATGTGTTTTAAATAATGTATGTGCATTATATACCATGCTCATGTTATAATGTCCGAATGTTATCCATCCAAGCCTAAGTGGTAGACCTCTATTAGTCTCTCAAATCCATGTTTTCAACTTAAAATAAAATTGTCAAACTTCATTAACTTCATTGTCATTAGATTTAGACATTTTACAATAAAATTGTATGAAACCACCACCAAAATGTCAAGTTGCTTAGATTATCTTTTTAGCATATATCTTTTATAATATCTTAAAGAAATTTAGGTATTTATTTGATTTCTTTCAACAAATCACAAAGTTTTTTTTGCACCCAAGTATATTTGAAAACTTTACTAACCATTCAAGGGTTTCAAGCTAAATTATTTTTCAAGATTTCTAAATAAAGATGCACATAATCCTAATAATGAATTTATTTTCAACATATAAACAAACCCTTTTCCAAAAAAAAAATTATAGCATTTGCACTTAACAAATAAATGAGATAATATCTAATTTCTTTTAAATCAAATATTAAGGACCTCTACTTGCTCTTCAATATGTGACATGTGTACATGTGAACACGCATAAAAATAAACACAAACTTTATTAGAACAATCATAAATAATCTCCATCAAAACTATATAAAAAATATTATCAAATTGAAAACAACTAATTCCACATAATCATAATAAAATCAGTACAAATACATCAACATAAACCAAACAAAATTATGTGGTGAAAATTGAAGACACAACATCTACAAATTTTAATATCCCTTTATATTTAATTTCATAATTTAATATTCAATTATATTCCCAAAGATAAGATTGCTCTAGCATCAAAATGCATGAGAAACACGAAATTCTACCTAAAAGAATACCCCTAACACCCCCATATAAGGGTAAGTTAGGTTAGGTGCAAAAGGGATACCCGACATGAGAATAACTTGTACTTAATGCCTATCTGAACAGAAGATAATAACACGCGAGATACCCCACAAAAGAAAAGATGCCTCTCAGATATTAATGAGAGCAAATAGAATTAAAATTGTTTCCCAGTTCAGAAACTATACTAAATCATAATTACGACCAAAAAATGGGGACATTCTGGTGCATGCAAAATGATTAACATATCTAATCTGCAAAGTTAGAAGAATCTTATATTTAAATGAGGAAGGTGGGAGAGCTCTTTATCTGGCATCGAAGACCAACCAACATATGAAGCATAAGATTCTACATTCAAATGCTCGGCTTCCATTGAAGGGGAACTATAAATATCTGTTGAGAAAGTTGACATCCCAACAGTTTCTTAGCAGGATCAAAATGGAACAAATTCAATGAACGTACATATGAAAGGTTTTAACGTCATATATTCTTTTGTGATGCTACCTGTAAATCCATTGGAAGCTGTGTTAAAATCCATGAACTCGAATCCATTTCGGTGAGTAAGAGTGACATCAATGGGCGGCTTATCGAACCGAATCTCTTGAGCTGATTTAGAATTAGCTGGCAAACTTTGCACATTGTTCTGGTTAAACTAAATTAAAGTTTTGATCTGTGTGCAAAATTACATTTTTAAGTGTTTTAAGTCAAAATTTTACGCTACCCATTTGTGCCAGGAGCACTGAACATAGATTGTATTTGTTAATGGGTCACAATCTTTCGTGTATGCAAATATAATATAATATGGTCAAATAACTGTGCAGCTAAATGGATTCGCTTGTCTTCATAAGTGGAGGATTTAATTTGCCACAAATGATGTGGATGGCATTGTTAATCTTGTTGGCCTGTTTGAGGATGGAAAAATCAGTGTTTGGTGTTTGAGAAAAGAGCAGCTCAGAAACAATGGAAATCAGATTATTAAGCGTGTTTAGCGGTGGAAGATATCCAAAAAACGGAATCAGCTCAACTTGTGGTTAGGGGGCCTTGATAAAACTGGTAAATAGTACTATGTCGTATTCTAGAATGGTTTTTGGCACCTTGGTAGAATTAAAGCTTGTGGGGTCCTGTAGAACTCGATTCTATGTGGTTGCTTACAGCTTCCTGGGAGGAATGCTCATTGCTTGCAGATGTGGGCAGGTGTCTATATATTTCCTTTTCTGCTTACAAACCCAGCAAAGCGAGGTTAGGTCTATTCATTTACTCAAAGATGGAGAAAGAATTGCGCCTTGCTGTTGGAATTATGGGTCTCTACTTTTCTCTTTCTCAATTTCTTTCTTTTGTAAAGCCAACAAAAGGGAAAGTTTTGTCTGTTTGCTGTGTTGTTCTTGTTTCTTGATGAATAACTAACCATTACTGTTTTATACTGTAACAGGAAATTGTACTTCACTTCTTCTGTATATGGCACCTGTGTAAGTAACCCTAATTACCACATCTAGCAACAATCTTTTACTGAGTTAATGGGCTGTAATTAATGAGGTGTGATTTATTATTTTTCGGCAGACTTACATTCGTGAAGGTGATAAGAGAGAAAAAACTAGGGGAGTACTCTTGCACCCCATATGTGGTTGCTCTCTTCAACTGTTTTACTTACACCTGGTATGGCATGCCTGTGGTAAGTAAAGGGTGGGAAAACATTCTGGTCTCCACTGTCAACGGCGCTGGCATTATTCCAGAGTGTTTTGTCATTTGCACATACCTATTCTTTGCTACTCCCAAGGCCAGGGTATACACTATTTGCCCTTCAATCTTTCTTAGGGTATAGTTATAGCTATGTTTTTTAACTTCTCATAGGTTGAAATATTTTTTTGGTCATTTCCCAGCTAAAGGTGGTGAGGATGGTTGTAGCTGTGGTAGTGCTGTTCATAATAATGGCAATGGTGTCTACTTTTGCTCTTCATGAACATAAAACTCGCAAGTTCTTGGTCGGCATTGTGGGAATCATAACATCCATTGCAATGTACGGTTCTCCACTTCTCGTTATGGTAAGTAAACTATTGTTGATAACACTACTTGTTTTGGATACAAAACATGTTTCGGCCTCCATATCTTTGTTTCAATATATTGCAGAAGCTGGTGATTAGGACAAAAAGTGTGGAGTTCATGCCATTCTTCGTGTCATTTTTCGGCTTTTGCAGCAGCACTTTGTGGATGGCCTACGGTCTCCTGAGCAGAGACGCCTTACTTGCTGTAATATTACATTCACATCCATTGGTTTCCTCTATTTCAAAGAGAGAGTTTTCCCTAAAGTTCTATAATTTGAATATTTTGTGCTTGCAGGCTCCTAATGTGGCAGGCTTTCCGTTGGGTCTCGCTCAATTGATATTGTATTGCATTTACAGAAAGAATAAAAAGTTGTGCACATCAGAGAACAACTTGAATTCGGAGGACCCAGAGGCAGGAACAGAATCAAGAGGATCAGTCCTGAATGGAGGCGGGTATAGAGAGAAGACAAAGCCCCCAAGGGAGATGAAGGTGGAGTTGAATAGGACTACATTATCACGAAAGGACAACCATGCTAACAACCAACCAAATTAAATATCAGCTGAGGATTAGCAATATCCTTCTAAAATGCACGTATGCCCTGGGTATCGCCATTTCTCAATACTATGAAATGTTGTAACCTCATTTTTTACTGAGTTGGGTGCTTTTAAGAATCTATGTATTGGCCAATTTCTAGACAAGACTAGTCTAGAAAGTATATGAGCCGTATGAGTTGTTATAATTTATTCCCATTTTCTTTTTTGCAATTTCTCTGTTCATTTATGGCTTCCAGTACTGCATTATCTGAGTAATGGGGAGACAGACATTTGAGTGGGTGTGAGATAGATGCCATGTGGGTGTGACATGGATGCCAATAATCCTTACGTCTAAAGTTGGCCAACCCAACGATTAGAATTAATATAGAAGTTCATCACCTTTCCAGCTTTGTAACTGAAAGCTATCTTGATATGTCTGGAGGAGACGCTCTAAAAAAAATACTAGACCTTTTTCAAAACATAAAATAAATAACTGTAATAAAAATTCTCAAGCTTTAAAGCGAAAACACTAAACAATTGCTCCAGCCCCACCACTATACCATAGTTGAGGTTTAATAGAATCTCTACATGTATGTTAGCAGTTGTTTGCGCCGACGTTCAGAATCAGATTTTTTGGGTGAGTTCTTGTGAACCGTTTGATATGCACTCATAAATCAAAGCATATATACTTTTCAATATAGTGCTTAATTAGTAATATGCTATTAAATTATTGATGGCACTTTTTTATTCATTAATGAATATTATTTAATGATAGATGGTTGAAAATGTGGTAGAATGATGGTTGACCATTGAAAATATCTTTGGATGATTCTAATATAAGATAAATAAAAATAATATTAAAAAAAAATACTTTATATAAAGAAAGAAAGCAAAAAATTAGATATTCTTTCTACATTTCCACTAGAAAATATGTTTTACATTCATATTATAAAGGTAAAAAATAAAGAATAAAGAAAGAAAGTAAAGAATTAGATATTGTTTATAATTTTTCACTAATATTCAAAGTGTATAAATTATATTATTATTATATATAATATTTTATAAAATATAAGTATTAATTTAATTTAGTTTAGATTATTAAATATAATTTTTTTAAATATTCTTAATTTAATATTATGAAATCAAATTATATTTTATATATTTAAACATTTTTAGTATAATATTATAATATTTAATATTTATATACATATATTATTAATTAAAATATGAAATATATTATAAGTTTAATATTTATCTATATATATTTTTTAATTAATAATTTCTATTATTTTTCAAAATATTTTTTATTATTTATTATTTATTTTAGATTATAAAATATAATTAATATTATGAAATAAAACTATATTTTATATATTTAGCTATTTTTAGCATGATATTATAATATTAATATTTTATATATTTAATAGTTTATACACTATACATTATTTAATATAAATATAATTTAACTTTTTGCATATATTACTAATTAAATATATTAGAATTTTAATATTTATCTATATTTATTTTTTAAATATATATATATATATATATATTAATTGAAAATCATTAAAATATTTATTTTGATCAGTAAAAGGCCTAAGCCAAATTTGTATTGCATAATATAAAAGTTTACATATATAAAGTCAGCAAGTCGAGCATAGCTCCGGACCAGCTGCACCATACTAAGATTATGTCTATCTTTGACGCACCATCTATCATCTAAATTTATAGAGATTGGGGAGGAAAATGGCTATCAACACATACAACCCTCAAATCAAAATTGACCATGCCTAATATTCTACTCAGAGACTGAACTGTAGCCATGCTTGCAAATACAAAACACTTATCTTTCCATATCTAGGGTGTTGGAATTTCTCCCATCTCTCGCACGTGATTCTGACCTTCATTGCGCAACCACACCATTTTTCACTCCTTGTCATGTTTCTAAAACGTCCACCGGGCTACCATGCCCTCTCTCTCTCCTATCGACGTTCACACGGTGGCCATCCTTCTTGTTTCCCTCATTATCGCGACTTAACCGCTAGTCACCTCCGATTGGGCGGTTAACCACCAAGCAGTGGTTATCGCTCTACCACGGTTACCCTTCTAACCACGTGCGGTACTGCGGTGACTGTCTTCGCCTCCCTGCTTCATCCGTCGATGTTGTTACTGCTCTACCGCGGTCTACTCGCTAACCATCGATGGTAACATGGTGCCCTTGTTTCCTGTTTCATTGACTATGTCTGGGCGGTTACCGCGACCACCGTGGTCTCTTTCTTAACCACCACGGTAGTGTGGTGGACCATCTGCTGGTCATTTGGGTGGTTACCGCAACCACTGCGGTCTCCCCGAAAAACATAGCGGTAGTGCGGTGTTTGAATTTTTGACTTTCTTCGGTGGTAGTCTGTGCGTTGTGCATTGGTAGCCAGTTTGGATAAAGTACGCTTCATTTAAGTTGATAGTGTTGTGCCTTTCGTACACACACCCCGTTCGAAACGAGGACCCTCTTTTCCCAATTTGCTTTTTGGTCACTTTCGTTTCACCTCATTTTGTGTACCCATTTTTGTGCCTCGAAGAAGGGGGTAGCACATTTCCCAATCCCATATTTTAAGTCTTAGATTATTTGAGCTTTCCTTGTCAAAATTCTGGCATCTGTGGCAATTTTCGGGTTTCCCCTCCCGGGTTTCCCCTTCTGGATTTCCTCTGTTGGGTTTCCCCTTTCGGATTTCCTCTGCCGGGTTTCCTCTTCCAGGTTTCGCCTCGGGCTTTGCTGTTTTAGAACGGCTGTCCCGTCATGATTTTTCGGGCGACCTCCTGCCGCCTCTGCGTTTTTCGGAGCTCACCAACAAAAAACTGCAACCGTACGAAGGAGTTAATGCCGCATTAATGGTTGTCTTTTGCTATAAATTGAATTTTTCGGCTGTCATTATCAAAAGCTCGAGTGATAGAAAAAGATTGAAGAGCTCCCAGTGAATCTGGTTTTCCTCCTGTCGGATTTCGAAGTGTTTTCCCGACGATGTCCACACATCCGACGGTTTGTTCTTCTGATTCTCAAGGTAGGTTTTCCATCTGCGTACCCTCATTTTTGTTTCACAATTTTTTGAATTTTCTTCAGGGTAAAATGCAAAATGAGGCCCAAACTAGATAAATTTGCCCCCTCCGCACATAACCCATGTTTTGGAAATCTGGAAATCCGCCGTTAGATCACCCAAAAATCGTTCTGGAACCTTCCCACATCGCGGCTGTTCTTCGGAACGGCATTGGTGTCTTCCGGGCCCAGGTCCTCCCATGGTCATCTGTTCCCCCTTCTTTTTCTTTCGAATTTTCAATCTTGCTCTTTTCTTCTTCGGATTTCCACCTCCGGAATTCCCTTCTCGGGATTCCGTTGTGTCTCCGCTGTTTCAAACGGCCCCGTCCGAGCATCTTCCCGACCCTCGAACCCCGGACCCTCGAAGTCTATCCATTTTGAACTTACCAATTCTCTTCAAATTCGTCCCCGAAATTTAGTTTCCGAAATTCTGTCCTCAGGATTCCATCCCCATTTCGCCATTTCAAATGGCTTCCACCTTGCGTCTTCCCGGACTTCGTTTCCCGATCGCAAAATCTTCCTTCTCCCGGTCGAAACCCTCAACATTTTCTTCCCCCCGAACTTTTGCCTCAGAATTCCCTTCTTGGGATTCCGTTGTGATTTTGCCGTTCCAAACGGCCCCGTCCAAGCGTCTTCACGGATCCAAGACCCCGGTCTGCTGTCTGCTAGTCTTCTTCCAGATTCTACATGCTGGAATTCCTCCCCCAGAATTCTTTTCCTCCTACGTCATTCTAAACGGCGAGCACGGAGCGTCTTCCCGACCTCCGGGTCTCGGTGTCTCGTTCGTCGTCTATTTGTCCCAAGCCCTCTGATTGCTTTTGGAAACTTCCTCCCGGGTTGCCTTCCCTGGGTTTCCTCTTGCGTTTCGCCGTTCCACACAGCCAACCCGTAGCTGCTTCCCGACGATGGCAATCCGAGACTCGGATTCCATCCCCTCTACACCGTTTCAAACGGCTTCCTTGTAGATGATGCCCGAACCTCCAAATGGGGCATCAAATGACCTCCAAATCCAAAATGGATTTCGACCCACTTGCTAGAATTTGGTTTTCTTTCATTTCCAACCTCAAATCTTCAAATGCAACTTCGAGAAGTGCATATGGGAATTCCATTCTCATTTTGCCCTTTCAAGCAGCATTCTGCTAGGAGATTCCCGGCCTAGGAACTCCGGATTGTTTGCATTGCCCTCTAATGATGAAATATCTTGCTTCTGTGATTGTTAAGTATGAATTGTGATTGTTGGGCTAATCTTGACATGCAGGTATTTGCCGCTAGCCATTTTGTCAAGTTCATCGTTATTAATTCTCATCTATTGTGCAGGATTTATGGAATCCGGTCCAGAGACTTTCAGTGCTTCCAGAAAAGGAAAAGGAACAACTAAGCCACCAAGGGGCAAGGAGGATAAAGACCTGATTAAGTACAAGTTCCAAGGGGTCCCTATTCAATCTAGGATCACTACCCTTTGGAGGGATGTCTCAGATACCAACATCGGGCAAGTCGATGTTGATGAATTCACACAGAGGGTCAGAATGAACTCAAAAACTATAAATGCCAAATTAATAAAGAGCACTGGACTTGCTAAGGCTGCAAGTTTCCCACCGGCCCTAGTGGCCCCAGAGTTGGTGATGGCATGTATGGAGGCATACCAATATGATATTAGAACAATCGTGGATCATGAGGGGAATATCCTTGCAGATATGTCTCCGTCGAGCATAACGAAGACCTTCCACATTCCCACCTTTGAGAGCATGGAGGTCCCCACCTTGGAAGACTGTAAGGAGGTGTGGGAACACAACCCATTGGAATGTAAAAGGCTCATCAACTAGTGCTGGTTGAAGGACAAATAGCCTAGTGCTGGGAAGCTCACTCAGGAGCTCTACCGCAGCAACTTCTTCGAGGACTACCATGATCTTGTGACGTTGCTCAGTCGAATCCGGAGACTTCCTAGTGCAGTTTTCTTTCAAGAATGGATGTTCTATTTCATAGAACAGATTCTTCAGGGTAAGGACACCGCCTTCTATTGGGGTGAGATAATCAACGACTGCTTCCACGAGCAGTTTACCACAGTGAAGAAGACTAACAAATTCTTCATGACCTCTTACTTGGTGTATTCCCTTGCCAATCAGCGACATTATTAAGGTTTGACAGTGATGCCAAGTGATCCATTAGGGCCAGAGCTCAAACCATATGACAAGTACCCTCAGTTGCAGTTTAGGAATTTCAAAACAAACTACTGCAGGGTGAATGATGCGTTCATTGCCCACGTAATCCGGTTGGTAGGAGGAGATTTTCATAGAAGGACATCCCACAGTGGCAGGGTCCTCCTCAAACAATACGCCTTCTGGTATATTCAATTCCCAAGGTTCACATACATCTGCGCTGAAGGCTTCTCAGATAAACCAAACAAGCTGCCCTGGTACCCAAATGACCAAATCGTTCTCTTGGAGTTGACTTGATAGCTGCGACACATTCATAGTGTCTTCAGTGAAAAGCATCTGGCAGGCCCCGTCTACCCCATGAACCTTGGGCAGGGGATGTATAAGGTCCACACTTCCTAGTGCGTAGGATATTTAGAAAGGGAGTTGGCAGAATATAATTTTGAACAATATACAGCAAGGCCACGGATGGATCCCTATGGCCATGTCATAAAGGCACTGGGGCGCGGATATGCCCACCTCCACAACATCAAAGAATTCTGGGCCAACTGTAGGGATGATCTTGAGGTACGGTTGCGATATTATATGCGCATGACCATCATCTATGTATGAAGGGTGAACTTATGCCCAGTTCCTGATCAGTTAGAGGAGGATGAGGAAGCAATTGTGGATCTAGTTTACAATACAGTTTCCAACCTACCATTGCCCGCTATCAATTGGGATGCACCGGAACTCAGTGATATTAGTGTGCTCACTAGGGCCGTCGAAGTCTGAACAAGGGCGTGGATCGATGGGAAGGTGGCCCAATTGAAACAACAAGGGGTCATCTTGATGTACACCGAGCTTGCAAGTGAGCATGTGAGGGAACCAAGTGGCTCCGAAGGTGGGGAAGCCGCTGCTGCAATTGGGGAGACATCTAAAGTCCCACCACCTCTGAAGACCAAGAAAAGAAAGGAGGCTAGCCAATAGCTGCCCAAACCAAAGATCTACGCCCGTAAGTCTTCCGAGCCAGAGCCCTCTAAAAAGAGAAGAAAAACAATAGGAAGCATAGAGACAATGGTGATGCCCAAGGGTTCGCCCCTCGAGATCGCAAGCAAAGGATCTAGCTCTTTTGGATCTCCACCCATTGTGATCACTGCCGCCACCCCACTTACCTCAATTCCAGCCTCTACTTTCTCCCCGCCTGCGGTGGATATCTCCGTCCACCTTGCTCCTACTCCTCCAGTAGTGCAGGTCATTCCCGTGGATTCATCATCCACCGCCACCTCGCCAATGACCTCTTCTTCCATGTCCCCTTCCCTTCCTTCCGCATCCGCTGCCACAACGCTAGCCCCAACCTTCTAGAATCTTTTGTAAGGTATGTGCAGAATGTGCCTTTTGAGCTTTCAGGGATGCTCACCAATCCAATAGTCTAGGCAGTAATAGCTCAAGCTATGGCCTCCACTCTAATGGCATCTCCCTCAACTGAATCACCAAAAATGGAGGCCACCATGCAGATATCGGATGAGCGTGAATGAAAGCAGCTAGAGGCTGAGAAGGCGCTGGAATATGAAGAGTTTGAATATCACGAACATCCCTTATTCGAGCGTTAGAAGATTGATAAGGTGGCCTATGAGTCTTCAAGTGAGGGCAGTGAAGACAGTGAGGACCTTGATACTGAATTGATCTGAGAGTCGAATGACCTCGAGCTCAATGCCGAGTGGGGCAAACAACTCAAGGAAATTGAGGACAAGGAGGCCGGGGACTGGCTTGCACAAGAAGAGGAGACTGCTGCTCCAGAGATAGAGGGTAAAAGATCTCCAATCGAGGAACATGGCCAGACTCTTGAGCATGGTGAGGAAACTTTCCTCCAAGAGAGGAAACAGGCAAAGAGCCCCGAGGAGCGTCAAGATACTTTAAACAAGGAGGAGGATACTGAGAAGCAAGATTCACCCAAGCAACAACTATAAACCAAGTCCCCCGCTAGGCATGAAACATTCGAGAAAATTTCCGATGAAGGAAAAGAAGATGCAGGAATAGATAAGAACGCTCTTGTTGTTAGAGATGTCGAGCTCGAAAAGGAGGATATCGGGACTCAAAGTGAGCCACCAGGAAAAGAGTCCCAAACGCCTGATTGGATGCAAAGGTAGCTCAAGCAAAAGACTCCCACATCAAAGGATCCCAAGGCAAGGCTAGAAGCCATCATGGACAGAGCATGAATGAGCACAAGAAAAGAGAAGAAGCTGAGGGTTAGATCGAAGATAACAATGCATGCCTCGGGATTAAGGGCAGTACAATTAGCAACGCTGATGGTCAGGGAACAAGGCATAACTTACAACATCTCCACCATTGATCTGGGAGTGGTCACAAGGGAGTAGAAGGTTGAGCATCTCTAGGAGTCGGTCGCCATAGCAGTGCACCTTATCTAGCAGGATAAGATCTCGAAGGAGGAATTAAAGGAGCAGGTGGCTGACCTAACAACTTATATTTAGCAGTGGTCGTCTCCGAATGATCAGCCTACAACATCATTGGCCTCACCTCAGTTGTTGTCTAGAGCTCAAATTGATAAACTAGAAAAGAGGCAGAACTTGGACAAAACTACAAAAAATTGGTTCTGACAGGTTTTGGACATAGGGAACACGGGTATCAATGTGGCTGTTCGGGCAGCAAATAGGTTCCTAGAGGTTTAGAAAACTCTTGAGGACACAAGGCAGATATGTGAGAAGTTCCCCACGAATTACGATGCGGCCTACCCGAAGATTGAGGCCATTCTTACGTTGCTGAGTGATATCTGGGAGAAGGACCTTGCCTTCAAGGATGACGACCACTGGCTAGTGGATACCTAGAAATGAGATTATAACCACCAAAAGAGAAGACTGGAGTTGATTTTGGAACAGATAGTTTCAGACATTGAATGGGCAAGGGAGTCCAGGGAGGAGTGTACTCAGTACCTCAAACTGATGATGGGGTATGAGGTGCCCGCAGTCGAGATCAATCCCGAGAACATCAAGCCCCACTTCTTGAAGGTTATGGAAGATGGGATGTCCACTGAAATAACCACTAAGTTCATGTGTTTTGCGGCCTGAGCCTTCACGCAATTAGAAGCTTGTAAAGAAAATGGTGCTAAGTATGAGGCAGACTGGGAGAAGCTTGGCAACAATTCCCAGGAATGGAGCTACCAAATCTTGAAGGCTGACATCCTGGAAGTGGAGAAGTTTCAGTCTCTGATCCTAAGTTTCATGGAGTATGCCACGTTGAAGAAGCGAGAGGGCAACCCAGTCATCGATGAATAGTTCTTTGAAGAATAGCTATAGCAGAGGGCAAATCACTAAAAGACGAATTTGTTACAGTGCTATCACTAGATGACGAAATAGGGAAGAGACAAGAAAGTTTTTATTAATGTAATATATTATGGGGTAGGTGAAACCCTAATGTAAAATGAATCTTGGCCACATAATAGAATCGAATCTTGGCCACTCATTTTATTTTTTGAAAACTATAAATAGGGCTCTCTTCCTCTCATTTTAAGAGAGTTGAGGTGTTGTAAAGGCATGCTGCAGAAATTATAAATAGCAAATATAGTCATTTTGGTGTATTTTCTGGGTTTCTCAATATGTTTCATGATTCCTCTCCCTTTTAGTTATATCTTTGCTTTAAGTAACTTTGCTGTTCTAGCATCTTCAGATTAGACTTGGTAAAGTTAGTATGTTATTTCTGGTTTTGGAGATAGTTGATGTGTGTATGCTTTCCTTGTCCATACTTTTGGTCATTTGTTGAAGGTAGATGATTGTGCAAAGTTAGTCTGGACTTTGATTCCATTTCTGCTCATTAAAATTTATCTTTATTCATGTTTCCATAATGAATGAATGATGAACATCTGCAGTCCCTAGAAGATAGCACAAATTTCATGATATTGTGAGAATTATGATTAAATGAAATCTAGGTTAAGGAAACTGTCCATAGTAGGAACCTCCATGATCACTATTCATTAGTAGTTGCAGGTCCAGGAAAAATCTTTCTTCCTCGCCCCTTTCTTTTTTCCTTTTTTTTTAGAAATGACTTGTGCCAAGGTTCATTGCACATTGTAAAGCCAAATCCAATGAAATAATGGAGTCTAAGACTGCTTCCTGAGCCTGCAGCAAAGCATATCAGTTCCAAACCTCTAGAACTCCATTTATCGACTCAATTCCCCTCCAGCTTCAACCACGTAAGGCTGCCTTGTGATTCTAGCAAATCACATAAACAACTGAAATATTCCAAGCACTATCAAGACCTGACATCCGAGAGACCTTGGGATAGTGTTCTGCAATTTGATTGTGGAAGATTGTCTTTCAAGAGAGGTAATGCACCTACGTATTACCTATGTTGTAAAGTGCATAAAAACACCATCAACAGATAGGAATTTTGTTTAATGTTGTTGGACGAATGTTTTGCTGGCATTTTTAATTGCCAATTATTTTTGACTGGACCTTAATCATATATATATATGTATGTTTGTAATTTTGAGATATAGTGAAAATTAATATGAAATTGCTCAGAAGAAGCAAAGTGTTGTTAATGGTTGTTTTGTGTTAAGAAATTAATTTTTATATGTATGTTTTTTTATTATCTCTACCATTTTCTTTCACATGGTATCAAAGCCTAAGGTTATTTTGTAGAGAGTTTGTAAATCATGGCAGCAAGCACAAGCTTGAGTAATCCACAAATTCCACAGTTGAATGGAAATAATTATGACTACTGGTCAATAACAATGAGATAATTGTTTTGTTCACAAGAATGTAGAGAATGGGTTTCCAGAACCAACAGATGCAGCAACATACAATGCCTTAACACAAGTAGAGAAAGATTTGTTGAAAGACAACAAGAAGAAGGATTCAAAGGCACACTTCTTCATTCTACAAGGTGTACATGAAAGTATTTTTCCTAGAATTTCAGCCACTACCAAGTCCAAGCAAGCATGGGAAATTTTACAAATAGCATATCAAGGAATGGATAAAGTCAAAACTGCAAAGTTGCAAATACTAAGAAGAGAGTTTGAGACTCTGTTTATGAAAGAAAATGAGTCTGTAGATTCATTTTTTACTCAAATAATAGGACTGGTAAAACAGATGAGAACACATGGACAGACACTAGAGGATGTCAAATTTATAGAAAATATTTTAAGAAGCTTACCCACAAGATTTGAGTCAATTATAGTCACAATAGAAGACATGAAGGATTTCACACATTAGTCAGTTGATGAGCTATATGCTTCACTAATTTCTCATGAGAACAGACTCAAAAAAACAATAAAAATGTCATTGGAGCATGCATTCAAGTCACAAGCTTCAATTAACCAAGGAAGAGGCAGAGGTAGATCAAATTTTAGAGCAAGAGGAAAAGGTTTCAATAGGGGTGGAAGAAATAACCAATCAAGTTCAAGTGGAAGAGGCTGCAACCAAAACCCATCTCAAAATTTTACTCAAGGACAAAGGGATGATAAATCTTAGGTTCAATGCCATTACTGTAAAAATTTTGGCCATTATATGACTGAGTGTAGAAAGAAGCAGTATGAAATGAGTAAGAAAAATGCAAAATTTTCTTGAGAAAATCAAGACCATGGACTTGATAAGAGCACAATGTTTTTAGCTTGTAATGTAGCTCAAGCTAGTGAGAAAGAAGTTTGGTTTTTAGATTTAGGCTGTGGTAATCATATGATAGGGAATTTAGAGTTATTCACAAGTTTAGATGGGAATATTAAGTCAGATGTCACCCTAGGTAATGACAACAAAGTGTTAGTTAAAGGAAAAGGGAATGTGAATATTCTAACCAAGCAGAGGAAGCAAAAATATATTTCCGATGTTTATTTTTTGCCTGGTCTTAAACACAACTTGATGAGTGTAGGACAGTTAATTCAAAAGTGTTATAGAGTGTCTTTCAAAAATGGGTTGTGCACTATCTTAGACAAATACCCAAGTGGCCAGTTGATTACAAAAATTCATATGACAAACAATAGAATGTTTCCTTTGAGAATTCAACGAGCATTAAGCACAAAATTTGCACAAGCACAAGAGGTATCAACTGTTAGTCAGTCTATCTTTTAGGTAGAGGTAAAGGATGAAAACTGGATTTGGCACTTAAGATTCAGTCATTTAAATTTTGGAGGTTTGAATTTTCTTCATAGGAAGAACATGGTAAAGGGAATTCCATTAATTGAAAAACCTGAGAGAGTTTGTGAAGGTTGCATACTTGGAAAGAAACATAGAGAATCTTTCCTAGTAGGGAAATCTACTAGAGAAAAAACCCCATTGGAAATAGTTCATTCAGATTTATGTGGTCCAATGCAGACACCTTCAATAGGTGGTAGTTTTTATTTTTTTACTTTCATAGATGATTAGTCAAGGAAGACATGGGTGTATTTTCTGAAACAAAAAAGTGAAGTGTTTAATTTATTTTGTCAATTCAAGTCTTTAGCTGAAAAACAGAGTGGTTGTTTCATCAAAGTGCTGAGAACAGATAGAGGAGGTGAATACATATCAAGAGAGTTCTTAAATTTCTGCAAAGAGCATGGAATACACAAATAGTTCACAACAAGATACACACCTTGACAGAACGGGGTAGCTGAGAGGAAAAAAAAAACCATAATGGAGATGGCTAGAAGTATGTTAAAATCCAAGCATTTAACAAATGAATTTTGGGCTGAAGTTGTATCTTATGCAACATATATCATGAAAAGATGCCCTACAAAAAGTGTGATGAATATTATCCCTGAAGAAGCATGGATAGGTAAAAATAATAGTGTGTCTCACATGAGATTTTTTGGTTGTGTTTCATATGCACATGTACCTGATCAGTTGAGAAGAAAACTTGACAACAAAGGAGAAAAATGTATTTTTGTTGGATATAGTGAAGAATCCAAAGAATATAAATTATTTAATCCATCAACCAAGAAAGTAATAATCAGTAGGGATGTTTAATTTATTGAAGATGAAGCATGGGATGGAAGTAAAGAGAGCACTACCAATGTCACAGTCAATATCCCTCAAGAAGAGAATGAAATTACAGTTCCAACTAATGTACCTGCTATCCCTATTCAACCTCAAGCAAGTGGTCAACAACAAACACCAACAAGTAATACAAGAGCAACAACAAGAAGACTGCAAACACCAATCACAGGAAGAATTTCTGGAGTAGGACCTTCAAGTCCACATTCTGTAGATTCGAGTGATATTTCAAACCCAACCTTGGCTAGCATGAGGAGGTAGAAAATCAGAAGCATGTCTAATATTTATAATTAAAATGAAGGTGAGAACAATTCTCAACAATTTACACTTTTTTGCATTTTACTCACAAGCTGAAGATCTAATTCACTATGAAGATGCAATCAAGGAAGAAAAATGGTTAACAACAATGGATGGTGAGATAGATTCAATAGAAAACAATTAGACATGGGAATTGCAAAGTCTTCCAAAAGACAAAGATGTCAGTGGTGTTAAATGGATTTATAAGACTAAATTTAATGCAAATGGAGAAGTGCAGAAGCACAAAGAAAGATTGGTGATAAAAGGTTATGCACAACAACCTGGAATAGATTACAATGAAACTTTTGCACCAGTTGCATGTCTTGACACTGTCAGAATGTTATTGGCTTTAACAACACAAAATTGGTGGCTTGTTCACCAAATGGATGTTAAATCAACATTCCTCAATGGTTACCTGGAAGAGGATGTTTACATTGAACAACCACCTAGATATGAGATTTCAGGTCAAGAAGACAAAGTTTACAAGCTAAAAAAGGCATTGTATGGTCTGAAACAAGCCCCAAGAGCTTGGTATAGAAAAATAGACAACTATTTCACAAAGAATGGATTTACTAGATGTGACAATGAACCAACACTATATACTAAAGTGAATTATGAAGGTAAAATTTTGATCATATGCCTGTATGTTGATGATTTAATTTTGACTAGTAATCTTTTAGTTTATTTGTTCAAAATAGAAATGATGAAAGAGTTTGAAATGACAGACTTGGGTCTGATGAAGTAGTTTCTAGGAATAGAGGTAAATCAAAATAAAGATGGCATTTTTATTTCACAGTCTAAATATGCAAAGGATGTTTTAAAGAGATTTAACATGTTAAATTTTAAGTCAGCACCTATTCCAATGGCGACTAGACTAAAATTGAATAGAGAAGACAAAAGCTCAGATGTTAATCCAGCTTTGTATAAATGACTAGTAGGAAGTTTAATGTATTTAACAGCCACAAGGCCTCCCATCATGTATACAGTCAGCTTAATCTCAAGATTTATGGAAGCACCAAAAGAATCTCAATGTATGCCTGGAAAGAGAATTTTAAGATACATCAATGGAACGAAGAACTATGGCATTCAATATTCAAGAACAAATGATTTTAAATTAACAGGTTTTACTGACAATGACTGTGCAAGAAGTGTTGATGACAGGAAAAGAACCTTTGGATATGTTTTTCACTTTGGCAGTGGTGTAGTTGCATGGGCTTCAAAGAAACAACCAATCGTTACATTGTCTTCAGCTAAAGCTGAATATGTTGCAGCCACAAGTGCATCTTGCCAGGTAGTATGGATGAGACGAGTTTTGGAGGAATTTCAAAATGAATAGATAGGAGCCACAAATTTTTTTTGTGATAACAACTCTGCCATAGCTCTGTCAAAAAATCTTGTATTTCACAAGTGCAACAAGCATATAGACACAAGGTTTCATTTCATTCGGGAGCTGATCAGCACTGGTGAAATTATTTTGGAGTTCTGTAGAATAGAGGAGCAACAAGCAGATATTTTCATGAAGGCACTGGGCAAAGAATCGTTCTTTTATCAAAGAAGCCTACTGGTTGTTAAAGACTATGGGAGTTGTGATAAAGAGGGAGTGTTGGAATTTATCTCGTCTCCCGCACATGATTGTGACCTTCACCATGCAAACGTGTTGTCTGTCACTCCTTCTCACATTTCTACAACGTCCACCAAGCTACCATTTCCCTCTCTCTCTTATTGGTGGTCACGTGGTGGCCATCCTTCTCGTTTCCCACATTACCATGGCTTAACCACCAGTCATCTCTAACTGGGTGGTTAACTACTAGGCATTCGTTACCGCTCTACCATAGTTACCCTTCTGACTGCGTGCGGTACCGCGGTGACTATCTTCGTCTCCCTGCTTTGTCCGTCGATGTCGTTACCGCTTTACCATGGTTTGTTTGCTAACCACCAGCAATAACATGATGCCCTTGTTTCCTATTTCATTGACTATGTCTAGGCGGTTACCACGACCATCACGGTCTCTTTCTTAACCACCACGGTAGTGAGATGGACCATTTGTTGGTCTTCTGGGTGGTTACTGCAGCCACCACAGTCTCTTTGAAAACCGTAGCAGTAGTGCGGTGTTTGAATTTTTGGCTTTCCTCAGTGGCAATCTGTGCATTGTGCCTTGGCAACCAGTTTGGATAAAGGACACTTCATTTAAGTCGATAGGAATTTTGTTTAATGCTATTGGACGAATGCTTTGCTGGAATTTTTAATTGCCATTTATTTTTTATTGGACTGTAATCATATTTATATATATATATGTATGTTTGTAATTTTGAGATATTGTGAAAATTAATATGAAATTGCTCAGAAGAAGCAAAGTGTTGTTAATGGTTGTTCTATGTTAAGAAATTAATTTTTATGTGTATGTTTGTTTATTATCTCTACCATTTTCCTTCATTGGGGTGACAGAAGTAGAAGGGAAAGTTCCAAGCCTCGACAACCATGGGTCTTGGGAACAAATGTCTAGCCTTGCCAACTAATCACGATATGTTTGCATAAAGCTTGCAATGACCTCACCATCTCAACCAACAAAAAACCATGTCCTCACTCTTCTCACCTTATAGGAAGCAATGCTTGATCTCGCATGGCTAATCCATCCCATTCAATTCCATCTGGACGAGACCTGTGAAGGTTTCCCAACAATTTCAATTTGACTTTAAAATTCTATTAGCATTTGGAATACCACATTCCTCTTCCATGCCAACCTTTGTATCTATCAGAATTCCATTCATAGCTAGATTTGCTAAATTATCCACCTCCTTATTTAATTCTCTATACAGAAGGTTGATGGTTACATCCTCAAGGCGATTCTATAATTCTAAGGCCCTACCCAACATGCCATTCAATTTCCAATTCCCCTTCAATAGAAATCTTACTCATTCTGATTCTCTTACATAGACTAAGTCCTTCCAATAGTTCCCTTAGTTCTACCATGTATTGGTTGTTTGTTTGAGAGAAACTACCTTCTTACCTACCACTGAGCTCTCCTAGTCCCTAATAATGCAACTTGCTCTAGCCTTCCCAGGATTTCCCTGAGGAACACCATCAAAATTCATCTTATACCACCTGAAGGCTGGGGGAGACCACCTCCCTTATGTTCTCAATTTCTTAGTTTCTTGTCTACCTTGGCCAAAAATGGGTGGAATACTAAGCCTCGACCACTCCTTTCTAAATGCACTGTCCCATTCTGTGAAGGAAACACTTGTCTTGACATGCTTCAATTTTCTACTATTAACTACTTCTATTACAACCACTTCAACTCTGTTCAAGAAGGATTCCACATCAAGATTTATCTCTTGGAAGACCCTTCTATTCCGTTCTTTCTAGATTTCTCAAATTAGGAGATCTAGGGGAAAATCATCCAAAGGATACCAAAGAGACTTGTCTTTTGAATTCTAGGCCAATATTTGAAGAGATTGAGGATTTCATTGGGTAATGTTGAGCACTAATACAACCTAGCACATAACCATTGCCAAATTTTCAAAGAGAAAGGGCATCATAATAGGATATGATTTATATTCTCAAAGTCCAATTCACATAAAGCACATCTAGATGGGCCTTGAAAACCCAGATTTGTAAACCACTTTGTAGTTATGATTCTTGCTTGTAGAGCCACCCATGAAAACATTTTTTCTTTGGGAAGGCAAAGGCTACTCCAACACAAATCGGTTGGAAGCACCTCCTTAATCATATTCTGAAATTTGATTATCATTTTCTAACCATATTTTGAGTTATACTATCCTATTTTTGAGCCTATCCAAACTAACCGATCCTTCCCATTTCTCATAACCAACAATCTATTTTTTAAAATTTCTTTTAGTTATGATAATAGAGCATCATTCCATAAAACACCTTCAAATGTTTTCCACCTCCAATTCACAGGAAAATCCCCTTCCCTAATGTTTAGATATTCACTTACCTTCTCTCCCCATGCTGGTTTGAATTGATCCTTAATGGCTTCAATTTGCATTAGGTGGTCAATAGTAGGACAACCACCCCATGCTTCTTCCCAAAAAAGTGCACTTCTGCCATCAACCACATCCCAAGACAAGAAATTAGTGATTAACTATGTACATTCCAACATGAAGTTCCATATTTTGGAGCCCTTTGATGGATTAGGGGTTCTAAAAATACTCGTTTTATTCGATGATTCCAAATATTTGTTTTGGAGAATATTGACCCACTTCTAGTTAGGGTGAGAGTACATCCTCCATATTAGAAGTTTAATATTTCTCTATATTTATTTTTAAAATTTATATTTATAATTACATATTATATAAACTATGATGCATATTATTAAATATAAATATTATATATATACACTCCCTTTTCCTCCCACCCTATCTCTATCTTTCTCCTTATCACTCCATCTTTCTATTTTTCTCTACTTATTTCTCCTCTCTCTATTTCTCTCCCCCTATCCCTCCCTCACTATATATTTATAAATATATATCTCCCTCTCTATATCTCTCCATATCTCTCTCTCACTCATATACACACACTTGCGCTTTCTTTTTCCCTACCTCTATCTCCATATCTCTATCTTTTCACCTATCTATACCTCTCTCTATTACTTATCTCTATTACCTTCTTTCTCTCTCACTATTTCCCCCTCTATCTCTATCTCCCTATCTCTCCCTCCCTCTATCTATATCTCATTATGTCTACCTCTATCTCTCTCTTATACACTCCTCTCTCTATCTCTCTACATCTATCTCCCTATCTCTCTCCCCATAAATCTATATCCTTGCCCTCTCCCCATGATTTTTTCTCTATCTTATTCATGTCATCTCTCCCTCTATCTCTTCTACTCTATATATTTATCTTTATTTCTCTCTCAATATCCCTCTCACTCATCTCTTTGTCAATTTTTATCCATATCCTTCTCTACATATATCTCCCTATCTACCTATCTATCTCCCTATCTCTTTATCTCTTTCCTTATCCCTCTCTATCTTTATATATCACCCTCCATCTATATCTCTCCCTCTCCCTCTCTCCACCATTTATTCTCTCTCCCTCTCTACATATATCTCCCTCTTCCCCATATTCTTTGTCCCTCCTCTACCTATCTCTCTCCCTCCCTCTCTCTATCTCTATCCATCTCTCCCTCTCTCTATCTCTATCCATCTCTCCCTCTCTTTCTCCCTCCCTATCCTGTATCTATCTTTATATCTCA